>WURV02122765.1:5829-19375 GCA_011762755.2 Epimenia babai
TTTAGAGAAGATGTGGATAATAGTTGAACTTGAACTGAAGAAACGTACATACTTTCCACTATTCGTACATGCATCACATTCCACTTACTGGCAGGCGGAAACCTTGAAGCTGCTGCAAAGGGAGGCAACTTCGCAGCCAGCAGCAGTTGTCAAGGCAGACGAAGAAAGTGAATCGGAAAATGAAAGTGATGAAGAGATGGAAGATGAACCAACAGACGATGACGTAGAAGAACTCCCTTCTAATGAAAGCAGCGGCCTTTTTAATCATCCAGGTATGATATAGTTGGAATTTTCCTGATATTGCATTTACCTGTTGGCTTAAAAAACTTTTGTTGCGAATGCTGCTTAGTTATATATTTCCATCAATATAACAGTATCACCTTGACATTTAAATCTGTTTACTGGTTGCTAATTCAGCATCGAACAATCCACAAAATCCATCTTAGAGACAACACTTCACCACCTCTCTCTGGTGTAAATATCTGACCCTGTTCAAGTCACCAATCAGTTACAATGCTGGATGGCCACATATTTCCATCAATATAACAGCATCACCCCAACACATATGTCTATCCACTGGCTGCTAATTCAGCATCAAACCATTCACAAAATCCATCTTAGAGACAACACTTCACCACCTCTCTCTCGTGTAAATATCGGACCCTGTTTCAAGTCACCAATCACTTAGCTCCAGTACATCATCCTCTTTAAAAACACGCCTCGCTGGCACAAGAATTAAATTAACTATGACCGAAGGTCAATCGTACCAACATTCTACCACACTATCCCACAAGACGTACGCAATGATATTGCTACTGGTATTAATAGATATAAATTAACGAGTATATGAAATACTCTTTTAGTTATCGCAGAAACTGTGGAGACAGTCATACTACAGGGGAATTACACGACTACAGGAAACAACGATGGTAATCCGGAAGTTCTGTCGAAAATGCCACCATCATTTTTTGGTAAGACATAATTTTATTAGTTATATTCGCATGCTTGTATTATTTATTGAATCACTTAAAGTATTTATGTCATATATAACTATTATAAATGATGGTTGAGTTATATTTATTTATCGAAAACCCGCACCAATAGAATCATTCTTCTTTTCTTATAAGCAAAAGTCAGGCTACTCTTACTGGGGGCTTTTTATCTTGCTTCAAAATAGAGCCAGAGTGAAAAAACTATAGTACTGCATTTTACACAAAAAAAATCCCCCAGGAGGGTCACTTTTCTGCTATAATCAATTAATGTTAATGGGCTAGCCAATGTTCTTCTCGAGATTATTGCACAGAAACAATCTAGACTTCTGATGGGCATCTGATGGGTTTTTTCTGTGCATTTCTCTCCACTTTTCTGCCAGTACTCTTTCATTGTTGATGGAATATTAATGAACAATATATCTCAGACTGATACGATGTGTCTGCTGTTTTCTACCATGCTTTACTCCTTCTGTATTTCATCATAAACCATTTTATTGTTTACGGAATGCAGTTTGGTATTGGCCTATCCCTTGTAAGCAGTAAATATGTGAATTATACTAATAATAGAACTGAAACAATAAGCTACCATCCGTATTTAATACATTTGTTTCATTGTAGAAAATGAGGATCCCAAAACAGGGGACTCATGTGAATCGGATGATCACATACGTTCCGATGTGACAAAAGAGACTGATGAGAGACTTCGGGAATTCGTGCGTGAAACTACCCCTTCTATCAGCGACGTAGAACGTAAAACTTCGTTAAATGTCCATGATAAGGATGGATTATCGGATGGAATGCTGAGAGAGAATGGAAAACCAATGACAGATTTATCTAGCGAGGCTAAGGACCTGGGTACAGGCAGCGATAATATCAGTGTAGAGACAAATTTAAATGGACATGATAACTCCGAGGTGACAGGTGTAGTGGATAGTGGTGATGCTGAAGATGGATATGTTTTTATAGAAAACAGGGTTGATATAAAAGATAGGTACAGTATGAAGGATGAGAGACATGAGGTGAAAGATTCAGAGAATATACACTCAGAAACAGTAGACTCTGTTCATTCCGGTGGACAAAGTTCAGGTGAAGATCGAGATACAAGTGTGTTGGATGATAGAGAGAAGTTTCGAGGTGAGCATGGTGGAGAGATGTGTACAGACGAGGTTTTACAAAGTGGGAGTGGTGTTGAGCCGAGAAGTGAGGATGATATCGAGGTACAGACTGGAGTGAGTGCCGTTGAGGTTGAGCGTGAAAGAAGTAATGATATCGAAGTTTTGAATGGTGAAAATGGCATCGAGCCAGACCAGGATGAGCAGACGGGATGCGGAGGTGAGATTGGTGCCGAGTCTGACAGTAGTAATGACGTAACGCTCCGTAAAAGTGGTGATGTTCGTGCCAATAGCGGTAAAAGTGATGGCGACATCAACCCAGACGTCATTCCGTTTATGCCATCTAGAACACCACCACCTTTGGATGAGAGAAACAGGTAAGTTTTATACCTCACTTTGCTGAGTGTTTAGTTAAAAATCAGAAAGTACCGTATTCGAATCTCAGGCAATACCCGTTGTGTTTTGGCATCGTAGTATTAAGCAGGTGCTGCATTATCCGGATTAATATATCCATGAGAAACCACTCGTGGAATTTGAGTGCCGGCGTAATAAATATAACTATATTATCATTTAGCTTAAATACATCATTGCATTCATAGTAAATATGATAGAATAAAAGCTAATTGATTTTCAAATACACATAAGCCATTTAACAACCCACTCACTCCCTACATCAAGCAACTTCTTACAGTAATTCTAACAGACAACACGTTCGAATTCAATGGACAGTTTTACCGACAGACCAATGGGACTGCTATGGGTACTCCTATGGCAGTGTCATACGCAAATATATTTATGCATATACTGGAACACAACATTGTAACCCATACACAAAATCACTTATATACAAACCTTACATCGACGATATATTTATTATATGGACAGACACCACAGACAAGCTAGATACATTCATACATGACCTGAACCAACTTCACCCCAAAATAAAATTCACATCCACAATATCAGATATATCAGTAAATATGTTAGACATCACAATATACAAGGGGACACGTTTTCATAGTAAAAACATACTTGACATCAAACCATACTCAAAACAAACCAACATACAACAATACCTACACCGCATAACATACCACCCCCAGTCAGTGTTCAGGAATTTAATCAAATGTGAAACAATACGATATATACGCAACAGCTCAGATGAACAAGCATTCACAGAGCGATACACATCATTTTCAAACACGCTCATAGATAGAGGATACACACGAGACACAATCACACAGACCACAACACATATACCATACACAAACAGATCATTAACTCTAGAAGACAAACATAAAGATGTGTTGTGTATATATACATATATATTATATATTAATATTTGATTTATAGTGCCGCTATAACCAGAGTAGGTTGTCAGCAACACTCTACAATTTTCTACACCCATTACAATTCAAAATCACCTACCGTCACTACCCATTCAACAAATTTACTACTTTTATCATGTGAATGTCATATAGACTTACCAAGGTAGTATCCACTATTTTGAATATGTATTGTTGTACACGTGTAAATATTTGGATATATTGTTGGATAAAAAAATAGGAAATCATGAAATAAATTAGTAGAGATACACAATGTATAGTGGGAGAAAATGACAGAGTGACCGTTAACAAAGCCTCTGTGGCAGGGGACAAAGGGTAAAATATGTACATATTCCCTTACATTGTAGATTGTTGTAATAACTACGTCTTGTTTCCTTATATTGGCATGAACTGCAATTGATCAAATATCGAAGAATTATATCAATATTTCCGGAGTAGCGGTTGTGACTCTATTCGACCTTGACGCATCAATTTATTTTTTAGCTCACTTCTGGATGATGATGACGAAGATTTCATGGATGCCATCGAGGATACATTCGGAGTTCAGTTTAAACCAAAAACATCCGAGGATGATGCCACGAATGTCCCTGAACCAAAGAAAACTACCACCTCTGTAACTAAACCAAGCAAAGTTGAGCTAACGGATGACGTGAGTGTGTACTTGTGAATGTGTTAGAAAAGTCGGCGCAGTGAACTAATGCGATCCACCCATCGATGTACCGCCATGACACCGGTATATATTCTAACGCTATCGCTAACTCTAACCCTAATCCTAACCTGGATTGCACTAGTTCGCTGCGCCGAAAAGTCTGCAAAGTTTCAACAGCATACACAGACTATTTGTGATTGTTGAAAAAAGGACGGTTGTGTTGATGTTGCCAGGAAATTGGTATGTTTCATCGATATTTTCCGTTGCTTTTTATGCCATTGTATCGATGATGCATTTCCACGCAGGGACTACTCCTATGCTTAAAACCACTTATATTTATGCACCATTCTCAATCATGAACCACATACATGCATGAATCACTTACAGGCATAAACCACCTACGTGCATAAACCACCTCTGTGCATGAACCACTTCTATGCATTATCCACTTACATGCATGAACCTGGTGTCAGTTAGCACATTCATTATTGCCCTTGACTTTGAATCCAGGGTTTCAATTCCTTCTCTCCCTAATGGCACGATACTTCATCACTCTGAATTTACTATGAAAATTGGAAAGCCGAAACATTAATTGACGATATATCGGATTACTGTGCAAGTAAAATTGTGAGGGTTAACTAGTGCCTGTTAAAGAGTCGCCTCCCCTAATGAATCTCGTAAATTGTCATTTTGTTAAATTGAGCGTTCGACTTCAAAGCGTGGCAGATATACGTGGCATATGGAGTGCACAAATTACGCTTTCTGTCTTTATTAATGTTTGCCATTTGATTAATACGCACGTAAAAACTACAAAGTTGAAAGGTCACAATGATCAAGTCTGCTACTATTTCAGGACTTCAAGGCGAAGCCACCGCCTCTCTTTGGCGACGATGATGACGACGATGACCTAGATTGGCTGAGCTGATGACAGCAATACTGTTAATGACGTGGCATCAAATTTCATGTCGCAATGATTTGTCGCCCTAATTTCACTTCCTAATGACAAAATGGGTACATCTTGTATAAAATAATTTAGCCTATCATGTAAACCAAACACTTGATTTTTTGACATTTTTTCTATATTATACTAAGGATAGTCTTTGCAGTTTACTTATTTTCATACTGTTTTTGTATATACGGCTATATAACTAATTATGCTGGTGAATGCTGGTGCTTGTTTGCGTTCATTCTATATCTCCAGGCTAAAACTATTCATAGATCGAATTTCACAGTTCTAAAGTGAAAATTTCTTTATTGCGTGAATAAGTAATCGTGTGTGTGTCATAATACGAGAATGTTGTCGTTGTTGTTTGTTAGTTTTAAGCAACATCGACAGTGCAACGTGTGAGCAACATGTGTGCATATACAACACAATCCTCGTGACACTTGCACGATTATTAACAACCTTTTCCTCCCACATAGATGCATATTTTGTGACAAATGTTCGTCAAATTATTTACAACGCCATTTTGTATTGCTATTTTTAACGAATATCGCTCTTGTACGAAGGCATTGCTTATTGTATGAAAAAAAATTCTACATTTGTTTCAGTATTACAGAGTTAATCTTTATTATTTCACTCGTATGGCTATTTAAAACAGCAGCTTGTGTCATGCGGAATTGTTTACCACGTGCCTTGTATCATAGGCTTTACAGTATACGGTTAGTTAATAAAGTATCTACCACTCACAGTCGCGTCGGACAAAATTTGGATGAGTTAAATAGATGGATTCTTTAACAAACCTCCAGGTGATAGTCTAGTTCAAGCATGGGGTATATCCAGTCGTGTTTTTTTTTTCGAAAATGTGTTAGATAGATAAGATCAATTAATATATCGCATAGTAACTGTAAAAACCCAAATTATTTGGCCTTATATATTCACTCAGTGTAGAGAGAGAATGTTAACATGAATCACTGTGATTTCTGAAAATACATAGCATTATTTCGATGTCTGCAATTACTGTTTTTCTCAATCGGCTGTTTCCACTCTGCTGGAGCAAATCCGTCTCATGGATGGGTAGACACTTGATATCATCTTGGATGCAAGGTATTGTATCTGCGCTCAATATAGCTGCCATAAACATTCAGTGTAAACCACTTCTGGGAACCATTATTGGCTAATAATTGGGGCCTATAAATGTTGTACTCTATCTTTACCTTTTATAAGGAATGGAGATAAGAGTCATAGAGCAAATTCGAACCATTCCAAAACATTTCATGTTGGTTGATTTACTTAATAAAATTTTTCTTTCGTCATATAGCGTTTTCATATTTTCGTATGAGTATTGAGCAGGCCTATGAATTACTACTATCTTTTAGGTTCTGCGGCATTTATTGACTGGTGTAAAATATTGTTATTTATTCATTAAGCAGATATATTATGTGTTACTACGAATATTAAACTGTTGATATTAAAAATTGCGCCATGAAAAAAAAATAGCTTGCTCCGTTAGTGTAGAAGAAATTGAAGCTTTTCACATACTGAGCATAAATTTGTACACACTGTAGAGTTGTGACTTGTGAAGATAGTTTGTTACTTGTTAGTGTGACCTTCACATGATGCGTCAGGGTCGGTGAATAGGTTTTATTTACCGGTATTTGTCAACAGTGACGAATAGGCTTATATCATAGTAAACATTCTAAGTATCTAGAATGTTCTAAAAATGTGTAATAAAAATAGCATAATAAATACTTATACTGCACAAAATGGCGTCACGTGTGACTTTGTAGTCTGTACTCTGTACCCAAAATGAACTATTTTGAAGAAAATTGAGGTTGTTTGATGTGGTGGTTTTGAAGGGAGAGGTTAATATACGTTACTTCTGTACGCTTGGAACGTACATTATACGTATTACGGACGGCAGAATGAATGCCATAGGTAAAATGATGTAGAGGGATGATAAACCTCTACAATTTCATCCGAAGATTTATATTAATTTATACCAGGATGTGTGTGTATAATACGAAAATTGTCATAAAAATGAGTTTGGCCATGCCAATAGCATTTGATAAGTTACATCATCCATAGTATGTCAGCATTTATTACCTAGTGTGTCTATTTACGGGGAGGGGACAGACTTGACAACTCGTATGTACGTTTTATATGAATTCGAATGGTCTACTATAGTGTATTGACATGCCTCTTGTAAATGAATGAAGATTTCGAATCACTTTCGGTTTCGATTAAAAGTTTGTAATGGGCGCGAGCCGCGAAGGCGAAATTATTTTAAGGAATTTTATTTTGGAAGTTGGAACGTCACGCCGGTACTTTCCAGCAAAATAGACAGCTTAGTGAATCGCTAAGTCGATGATAGATTATTTGACTGCATAGTCATGGATATTTTTGCAGAAGGTATCGCAGGGAACGAGCCGTATCCTCGATTCAAAGAAGTAATAACACCCCACAAACTGTCCATATTAATTCTTGTGTATGAGTACTGTGTGATGAAGATAAAGTCGACAGCCGTCGTAATTCCAAGGGTTTTTGGGGAAGTTCCAGAAAACACCAATGAACTAACGCAAAAGGAAGTGCGAAATTTCATGATATCTACCCTGAAACTGTTGCAGGTGAAAATTAAAGTAAAAATTACTGTTTTACATTGAAAGGGGCGCGGTGCGTTAGTGCGTCCATGACGCTCTTAATCAATTGCAGCAACTTGGCCCAGTGAACACTGAACAGGCTATACAGCCGCCGATCAACTGCGCCACCTCCTCTACAAGATAGTTCTGAGAATGACATGTCATCTTAGTAAATATCAGTGGACGCAAATGAAACGAAGGTCCTAAATAGAAAATAATGGAAATATGGTATTTAACTATAACATTGAATACCAAAAACACTTCCAGTGCTGATATACAGATTTTATCGATGCATCAAATACAGAAAACAATGTAAAGGCATTATGGTGATTTCATTATTTTAGCAAATATATACTGAAAAACTATACTAAAACTTTTAAAATTACCAATATCTAAACACATAACATCAAAAATATATTAAATAGGTTATTTGGCAGATGACATAATTAGGGTGGGTGTATTTAGGGTTCCGATTATGGCTGAGCTATGGGTGAAGTTAGCGGTTGGACTACATTTTTATAGCAGATATCTTTTGAGTTCTCAATTATCCATGATTCTTCTACTTTTCATACTCTATTAGTCTCTGCCACAGCCAAACGTTTCTACTCATTGTTTCTCAGGCAGACAGTAAAACCCGTCTCATTCCCTTATTAATGCAACTACAATGCTTCCAAAAATGAATTTGGACAAACTCCGAATGTGCCAGAGTGTTTGTTACATGCAGAGTGTCATGGTAGTCGCATTGCACTACTTCACCGCACCTTGAAAGGTACAGCCGTGCAAACGCACCGAGCTGGCCTAGGTCATTTGTGCTATTACCAGCGGTGGCTGGCTAACACCTTTACCTAAGATAGATGCGCTTAGTTGTCTCGAATCGTATAAGCCTGTGAACAAGGTCATTTCCAGCATGTTATAAAGGTTAAAGATATGTATATGTTATGTATATATTGGAAGTTTAGAAAATTTCCCGAAGTCACCCAAAAAGACTATGACTATGAAAATGGTGGTTTATTTGCCAGTCGTTGTTTTTTTACATCAAATTTAAAAATAAGCATCTACCATATAGTTCATCAGAATTCTAATTAAGTTCAGATTGTTAATACCAACAATTAATTGTTTACAATAAGTATGGCCGATAGAATTTCTTACACTGACTTTTCATACATTTCTGTGTATTTTCGTATCAACGTATATTGGATAAGAAAATAACTTACTCAACTTTGGTCAATCTTATCAATCTTATAGACCATATATTTATGAGGGGCTTACTGGATCCTGTTATAGAGCTACCTTCCCCAGCGACAGGATGGTAAACCTTCATTTGGCAAGCTGCAAGTGACTTTAAGGTGCGGTATATTTATATGTACGTTATACTTTTATAAATACTGATACATGATTATATAATTATTGGCGAACAATTCAGCATGTGCCTTATATCTACGTTATTTAGATCATATACATATAATTGTCTGTTTTTTACTAAACATATGGCTGATGTCCAAAAGATTTAGCATGCCGTGTGTAACCCTAACCCTAAATAGTAAAATTATAGAATTGCATTAAAGTTTGTGTTCGCAGGATATCTATAAGGATGTCATGAGTTATATAGTCATCACTATTGTACCCTAAAGCATGATGGCTATAGTTGGGTAAATATCCTTCATTTGCCAGTAAAATAACTAGCAAGTTAGCGGTATTTAACTCTATGTTGACGGGAGTGCATTATTCCGTTTTAGAGCTCCGACGTTGATCTCGAGGAGTTTCTTGCTAAGCAAACGCCGATTATGAATGCAACTCTGCTCGATACCGTCAAACAGAGGCACGTAAAAGTAACGACGTATGGTGTTATATGATGGTATCCTTGTTACATAACACTTGTTCCTTACTCAACCTAGTGGGCCTGCCGAATTATGGCTTTATAACGAATGAGTGATTAAGGCGGCTGATTAAGGCGGCTCAAAAATAGTGCCGGCAAACCGATAGAGATAAATAAAGATAGAAAGATCGATGTGCCAACTTTTTGATCTGGTCATGTACGGATGCGTTTACATTGTGATATATTATTGTCTCAGCAGTAATCTTGCATAATTTATGGACAAATGTGTTTTACATTTGTATAATATCTAAAACTATATTCTAATGCTGTTTTCATCGCACAGTAAAATATATTGTCTATGTGAAGGCTTGCGACCGGTAATATTCCTACATTTAGATCAGTAGTAAGTAGACGCCGCTACCACAGAATATACTTCCTAAATATATACCAAGCCAAGTGTTACAAGTGTCTTTATTGTCTTTATAAAACTTCGCGGCTATAAAACGAGTTAATTTTAACCCTTGTTCTACCCATTCTGGAAATATACTTACTAGATTTATTTATTTATTTATAGGCTGATCACCGAAGTAATCGTTGTGTAGACCAATTTCATCCATGGCGTCACATCGTGTTGCATGTTTATATTTGATTCTTCATAATTCAAAGTCAAAACTCTCCTCTTCACTCGTGCTTACACATAGACTTTCTGGACAGTTGTGATTCGTGTTCATAGGTCACTTTGTGTTGCATATTTACATTTAATTCTTTATAATTCAGAGTCATCGCTGTGTATATCGTGTATATTGCACCAGTTTATACAAGTTTGAAACCACCACTAGGCGTTGCAGTACATAATTTCATTAGTTTATATACTTTAGTTCGTAACATTGTAAAGTGTCGTCGACATCATCTTGTCATTATTGACCAAGGGATAATTCGGCACTATAAATAAAGCTTCATTATTATTATTATTATGTTTCGCACCTTTTGCAGACTGAAGGAGATATACTACGGTGGTATCCAGCCCCTGACCGACTTCTTCGATCCGTTGTCCAAACTGCTTGATGACCACCAGCCAGTCATGACCAACACGAGTGTTTTGGGTGCGTCTTTCTCAGATGTGTATATTGTCATATACGGGGGTACTTCGTCAGGTGTGGCGAGCAGGTGAGGTTGTGACGGGTGACAGACTAGTAATACCAAGAAGAAAGGAGGCCTGGAGAGACGAAAGGGAAAATGTGAGTCGAACCCATGACATCCAGATAACCAGTCAAGTGCCCTACCGACTGAGCTGCAGGGGCAAGCTTTCTCCTGCGCATTTAGGTATTTGTGTAGGGGGAAGCCTGCCACTATAGCTCAGTACTAGACTGACTGCTATATGTATGTCATGGGTTTGAGTCCGAGGTGGGTGGCTGGGGTGGGACAGGACAGTTAGCGTAGTACTTGGAGCGTTTGACTTTGAATCCAGACGACTCTGGTTCAATTCCTGCTGCTCTTAGCACAGTACCCGTGGCATTTTTCGGCAGAAAATACCTTAAACCCGCGTGCCCATGGATGTCTGAGTTCTGGGTGCACCATACAGTGTGGTTCTGTTAGTGCGTTTTTTCCTGGTGTGGCTATGACAAATGGATAAGCCTCACTTATAAGGGGTGGAAGAAAAGCACCTACTGTGAAAAATCCACTGAGTGTGGGCAGACAACTGACATTTTTCCATTCACGTCACTGGATCCAAACATCTACTGGCGGGCCACATACGTCACACACTCCGCTAAGTCTATGGTAGTTAATCGTTATTTACAATAGGATGACGACATAGCGGGGAGCTAAGCAATATGGAGACCATCACCCATAGAGCATTCGAAGCATAACCACGCCAAGTCAAAATACGTAACGGGCATTAGATGTCTCGCTCTCATTGGCAGGGGTGTTTGTGCGCCGCATGGTGCTCGCGTACGAGCGACTCTCCTTCAGTCAGGTGATACAACTCTACGACAAGTTCCGCGTGTATTACGAGCAATGCCCGCGCGCCGAGAGCATGGACAGCAGCTGCAACACGGACGCCGCTGGTATGAGCGAGTCTATGACGGAGTTGTCTGCCATAGCCGCTGATCGCGTCGCGCGCGCTGATTTGAATCCGGTGACGAAAGCCGATGCAAAGTACGATGACGTGATATCGGTTGCGTATCGATAAAACAGCAGGCATAATCATGTACATGTACGAGTGAATCATTTTTATGAGTATGGATTACTAGAATATAACACTAAAATATAACATTCGCCGGGATATTCTAATACCGGATTATAGCCTTTAAAATATGTGCTTTTATTTTGTTTCACCTCATGTCTGCAAAAACCCGAGTCTCAATCAATTTTCGTTTGGCTTAAAAGATGCCACCATATGTTTCGTTATTCTTAGAGTTCGACACGGCTACCCAAATGACTACCTTTATTATAAATACGAAAATACAAAGGTAACACCTTGTTGACTCACTGTATAAGGATTAACACAAGCTTTCGTATATCAAGTATACTCTGCACTAATATATCAGTCTGGAATATATTAGTGCAGAGTTCTTTTGTAAAGCCTTCGTGAGTGTATACTTTATCACTGTAAACCTTGTTGCTGTCGATTTTATCAGTGTAGACTCTGTTACTGTAGACTTTATCACTGTTGTCTTGAGCAGGCCAAGATTGAGATCAATGGAAATAACTCACTAATAACAAAAATCATAATCGATACACTATAGAGGTATAGGTTTTTCTGTTTATTTCTTTCGAAGATAAAGGAGAACCACATTGGCTATTAACATAAAGTCTGTACACATTCATAAATAAGGAAAATACATTAATAAATAAGTATAAGTGGTCACTGGACTGACAGGCCGAATGTATGATGCATTTAATCCTCTGAAATGAAATGAAATTTTATCGATTGATAGTGCCCTTTTGATAGTGCCCTTTTAATAGTGCCCTTTTAACACATGGCTATCAAAGACACTTTACAAATTCACATCTATGTCGATGTAAGTAACTTATCGATTTCTCAAAGCCAGACACAGAGACGTGAGATTCAGGTAGTGCTAATCATAACGCAGATGTAAATCAATGCGGATCAATCGGTAGTTTTAAATGATGTGTAGAAATAGATTCCTCAAATTTCACGAGCTAAAATTCATTTATTCGATGAAAGATGAAAAGGTTACTGTATTGTTTTAACGCAAAATTAGTATCGGCGGATCCACGGAATCTAGATAAAGACAGAGTGACTGTGTCTATCGTAAATCATATGGATAACCAGAGTCTATTAAATCAACCTGTCTCTAGCAATTATCGTTACATACCTGAATGTTTATCACGATTGTTGAATGTTTACATTACGATTGCTTAACACTGCCGTATCCATCCTCCGCATAGATGATTGATGATCGGGGATCTGTGTACACGGCACCGGTAATCACTTTCTGATTGTCCATTGTCTTCTTGCATTCTCTATGAATTATATCAGGGCAATGGGGCAATACGGAGAATATGATGTTTGCCTGCAGTGGATCTGAAGCCAGAACACCCCCCCCCAAAAAAAGATCTGTTCGGTGCTCCACCAGATGATCTATGTTGGCACACGTCTTCCAATCAATTTATGTATTTGAAACATTCAAAACATATTGATGTTTTTCAATCTTAATTATGCCAGTGATATACTCATATATCTTTAGTCAGAAAGTAAAGTGTGAGGATAATAATAAAAAAATAATAATAATAAAATAATAATAATAAAGCTTTATTTAGAGTGCCGAATTCCCTTGGTCATCAATAATGACAAGATGATGTCGACGAAACTTTACAATGTTACGACCTAAAAAACATCAACTAATGAAGTTATGTGCAATTTAAAAGTGTGACATACAGTCAAACCTGCCCGAACGGCCACCTGTATTAAGCGGGCACCTGTCGTAACGGTCACCTTAAATTCCTCCGGACATGTGCACTAGTCAAAATGTCAAACCTGGATTAAACGGCCACCTGTCTTAACGGCCACTTTTTCGTGTTCCCGT
>WURV02122876.1:0-19371 GCA_011762755.2 Epimenia babai
ATATAGTCGGTTTCGCCATTGAATACTTAAGTTAACCGATGATTGGTAAACTACACAAATGAAATTTTAGCCATGTCTTGGGAACCCTTGAACCCTTGATGAAAAAGGTATAACGCAATTACAACGCTATTATTTTATGGATATAATCTCTAAATGGAACGGTTGAGTATGCAATTTCACGAGCACTTAATTACGACTCACTGGAAAAGCTTGTCAAAACATGATCGTGAAATGTATTTATGGACCTTTATGTTTATCATTGGCATCCGTAATGTCATATGTCATATGTACCGTGTAGAGTTGAACGTATGAAAACTGATTCTTTCCAGTTGTTAATAAATGGATTCACGACACCAGTCATATATTCAAGCGTCCGTGTGGCCTTGACCCTCGCACCTAGCCGCGCTTACGGAGCTACCATTCAAGTGTATTCAAGGTCAAGGCGAAAATACGATGATTGTATAACTTGAGATTGTTAGATTTTATGAATTGTTTAAAAACTGATTTGACAATACAAAGACTGCCTTATCAGGAGTATAGACGTCGCCGACGCCTCGCGCAATCACGTTGAAAATACGATGATGCCATATCCACTACCTGCTTCTCCGATCTCTTTGCGGTCACGGTGGTGGGTGACTACGCCGACAGTACTAACGTTATATAATACCGTGCATCTAAAATGATGATATTTGATTTACACAAAAGGAATACAGGATATAAAATTTGTCGCAGTCCTGATTTATGTAATAATCGTTGGGCAGCTAGCGTAGTGGTTAGAGCGCTCGACTTTGAATCCGTGCGTCCCAGGTTCAAATACCGCTCTAACCAGTATACTAACTGTGGCGTTTTTCGGGCTGAAAGCGCCTTAAACTTGAGTAGTTTTTGGTTTGGATTTGAAGATGTTGAGAGTGGGAGATGTTTTGATTTCAAGAGGGACAGCGTTGAAGAGTAGTTGTGTGATGAGTTAACGTAGATTCTTAATTACGACTTGTAAGAATACCAGAAACAGTTTAGTACTGTCACCTGGTGACTGCGTGGTATTAATAAAGGTCAGTTTGAAGGATAGTGTATTATTAGTGTCGCAGTGATAACGAGAATCCTCTATTAAAAGACGCCCTTCTGTAAGAAAGTCAAGATGGTGGGATAAAATGAAGGCGTGGGAGTGTTTGGGGAGGGTAGTTTAACTGAATAAGTGGCACGGATCAACTTTCACATATAAATAAAACGAAACTACTGTATTTGAGAAGCTGTGGTGGACTAAAGTTAATACTTTTGGTTTTGTCAATTTCGGGATATAGACCCTATCAAGTAAGGACGATTGCGTATGTAACTAACTGTATGTGAAAGAAGTTTTATTTATTATACCATGTTAAGTAGTTCTGTGTTTCGAGTGCTCTTTGAAGGATATCTATAACTCTTAGGTCCCTATTTCAAAATACGACAGGCGAATGTAACACCTGAAATACTAACGAGATATATACGTATATATATATAAGTATACATGTAAGATTTCGTTTATCAATTATACCTTGTCAGGTGTTTAGCTTTACTTATTGTATATTAGGATAATGGTTAACGCCACAATTGACATATCTACGCTTGATACACTCTTTTTCGCTATCTCGTCAAACCACTTAGATAGGTTAGTACAGATTTGAAGATATTAGTACAGACTTAGGTAGCCGTGTTGATCTAATAACATAGTTTAAGAGGTAAGGCTCATCAGGTCAGATGAAGCCTGATGAAGCATAGTGTTTATGCGAAGGCTTGTGATCAATAAAATTAGTTAGTCTATATAAAAGGTGTTGCCCTTATCTTTAAACTATGTACAGATTTTAAGGTAAGCGCGCCGCATGTCGGCTTTTTGGAACCAGTGTCTGCTGTGCGGACTCAATGGTTTATACGATGGTATTTTCCCACAATGACAAATGAGGTTAATAAATTTGTCATGTTAACCATACCATACTGGAAGGGGGGTAATTTTGAAACGGGCCAGTGATGGCAAGGATTAACGTGGTAATCACTCAACCAATAATGAACTAAGCAACTACCTTCAGCGTTCACAGCTAGACTTGATGGCGGAATTCGTCATCGAGAATCGACGAATTGGCGGCTCGTGGCGTGGTGGAAAATTCATAGAGACGTTTTGGCGGCTGCTATGAACCAATCGATAGTCACATCGATGCAGAATCGATAGAGTAACAGGTGGCCGTTCGATTCGGAATAGCTCGCGGTACCAGCAAAAGCTTCAATACTAGATTGTTACCTGATACTTATTCCATTCAATAAAGCAGTGAGGGGCATTCTTTATAGTCGGACATGTATTCAATATTCTCAGCGAGGCATTTACTTATAGAGAGGGGGTAAGTTACCTCGGAAATATGAGCATGTGAAAAATTCAGACATATCCCGGTCGTAGGCGACCTAAATTGTTAGGCAAGTGATCGGAAGACCGGACGCGTAACCGAAAGGTCGCGGATTCGACTTTTCTGCGGTGACCCTCAGCAAGTCATTTATCCCCGATTGCTGAGGGGAACCCTCTCTAAAATGGGCAGATGGTCGATATTGTACTTGGCCATCTGCCCATATAGGTGATATGTGAGTGTCTAATGTACTGTATATGCGCTGAATAGCTGCCAAAGCGTTTCATTGTAAACCGCATCTGGGAGCTTTCATTGACTGATACTTGCGGTTTACCAATATTGTACTGTTTACCCTTAAACGCTCATATTGGCATACAGAAAGATTATTCGACTGTGAAAATGAAAATGATTGTGATTATTTACCTATATTAGCGGATTACCACAACTTGGAAAGTAACTAAGTCTGGTTTATTCTCAAATTCTTGTTTATTTTTTTTCGGGTGAACGCTGAGCGAACTTATATGTCGGTGTAGCTTAAAGATAAAAATGGCAGTAATGTTAACAAATATCTAGTTACAATTACAAGTTACATGCGCTCTTTGACCTAACTTAATTCAATAATTGCAGTTCTGTTCTAAAAGTTGTATCTTCTGCTCTGTTACTTTGACCTAGATTGTACGCCATTACTATTGCTTTTATTTTGGCGTCTTATTTGATGACTACATTAGAATTTTTATTATTTTGTGTTTTGTGATGGTTTTTTTATACCTAATAAACGAACAGCGTCTCTATCCCGTCAAATTGGCCATTAACAGATATGCAGGTTGCCATGGTGACTATATTACATAAAGTAACAGTAAAGGTAACACCTTATGTTGAATTTATGTCGAATTTACGTATAGACGTAAGCCTTATCTGCTGCCGTTTGCCTCACATTTGGAAGGACAAACGTAAGAGCGCATCTTTCCACAGCACTTCTCAACAAAGAAAAAACAAGCAAAGTGTGTTTCAAGTTGGTCTGAGACCATTCAAGGCATGATTCAAAAGGCTGTAAGGACTGTTCACTTATTTCTCGTAAATTGATCTCCAGATGTTACAATTAACGGGGTTATGAACTATATACAGTTAACTTTGTTTTGTTCCGAGGTGCTGTATAGAACGATAGCGTAAACGTTGGTATAGCGCAACTGTAATCACAGTTTGTATAAAGGTTCCGTAGCCTCGTATGCAGGTGCTCACTCTAGAGAACGCCTTTCACACCCCGGCTTGTTAACAATCAATAAAACAAACCAATGTAGATGTAATTCTTTAGCAATGTCAACACGCAATCACCGATATAATAGTCACCAACGCCCGTTACGCGCGACTATAAAAGACTCCATTAGTCGGGTGGTAATGGCCGGCAAACATCAAAACGAGAGTCGGCTTGCGGTCCCATATCGACCAATAAGCCTCGTGCGACCGCCTTGGAAAAACAGAAAAGCTTTCCCGGCGTCTTTGGTCAGCCAGCCGTTCCCTGGTTTAGGAGCGTGAGAAAAATTACGTAATCCCGTAACAGATGACGTCACGTGATAGAAATTTAACCAATCTGACAATAGTTCGGTAATGTTAGTCGTTTGTTATTGGTTAATATCGAAAATAGTTCCACACATTTTGCTACAAAAGGACTTTGACTGCGTAATGGAATTATTGAAGGAAGTGGCATTGCCTGCAACTTGGGCTTCATCAAAGTTAGGCGAAAGTCGATCTGTTGAGCAGTTTGACAAGTTTTTGAATCTTGGTGTAGGTTTAATATCAAATAGAAATCAATTCCCCGACAACTGGTATGTTGTTAGTTATACTCTAGTGAAAATAAATTTATGATTTATTGATTTATTATGATTTATTGGATATATTTGGCGTTTTCAAATTTAACCAACATGCTTCTATGTATTAAATACTTCTATGTGTTAATATCAAAATGTATTGTTAATTGTTAATATTAAAATATTATTTGAGATTGTCGGCGATTGTATTTTTATGCATGGTGTTGCAATTGCTAGTATGTAAATCATATCGTGAGCTACAGAAAACTACAGAAAATATTCATTATTCAAATTTAAAATTTCGTGGGTGGAAGTGAGGAAATAAATATTATTGCACCACTGACATTACCATTCATGAGACACCGCGAAAACTTCGGCATCCAGTTTTTGCCTACCTCTCCACGCGCCTCGCTGTGCTAATCTTGGTACTATCGGCGTGGTTAAATTCAAAATCACAGCCAAGTTGTTTATTGCGTGTAACAACCAAGTCGGTATAGAGAAATGCACAAAAAGACCGAGGTATACGGAAAATAAACGACATCCAAGGTTTAGATATTCTGTGCACTCATCAGTTATACGGAGAATCACAAGGGCTACTACCCTCATTACCAGTCGATATCGGTAGTTTAGACATTGCTATTATCTTAAATATCTACTTTATACATTTCTCTTTCTATTTTCTATTGTTAAATATAAATATCATCAGTATTGGACTATTATTTATGTATTTTTCACTTCCACGGTTCACTTAACCTGTACAAAATTTTCAGAAATCCCAATATGCTCCGACGACTTATAAACAAGCGAAAGCGATCACCGAAGGTACGTGAAAGGATTTCAGCGATCCCAACCAGCGATGACGTAATTCCCAACGACGCTTCCACTCAATCCCCGCTTTCCCCAATATACGAGGAGATTCCCGATGTTATTCCTCACGTCATCCGTGGCTCTGAAGCGAGTCGGGAAAATAACGTGACTCAGCACTTTCGTTATGACACCATGACCGTCGGCCGTGTGACGAATAGAACAGACGATATCCCGACAACAATCTCTGACAATCGGTCAAACGGGATTAGCGATTTGCCAATTGAAAGGCATTATGAGAAGCTGTCTCGAAATTCGTCAGACGGTTATTTGTCGGCCTCAAGATGTTCGGTGAACAAGGTAGGTGTGTCCGCAAACGGAACTACGTCTGAACGAACCGATTGCGCGTGTCGCCTGTCGTCACCAACGTGTTCGTCATTAATTACTTACGAAAATGAAACGCCTGAATTATCCAGACGATCCAGAATCGGAGACGGGAAAGACGATCGTAAAGCTCGACCACCTGTTAATCGATACTACAATAAAACCGACACCCAAATCGGATCATCCACGAGCATTAATTATGCCGTTGTGAAACCGTTAGAAAACACACCAATGACCCCCGGATCGTACATTTGTATGACTGAACGTGTAACTGGCACTAAGCGAGAAAGTTCGAACTATGTGGCCGACAACAGCCAATCATTAAATGATTTACCGTGTCCGAGACCACATAGTAAAAACTATTATAAGTTACTCGAAAAGATCGACAATCAAGTAGGTTTCATGGCGGAGTTGCGTGACTTGGTTAAAGAGATCGAATATGGGCGATGCGAACCAAATAATTTGATCGAGCCAAAGATGGCGGTACACGAGAAATATTTACAATCGTGTATCGCGAAATACGCAACATCTGCCGAATCTCGACAGGAACTCAACCGCCTTCGTACGCAAGAAAACGGCCGTGTTAAAATACCGCCTCATAGACTAAAGCGAACCGAAATCATCGTGAAAAGAATGAAATCGCAACCAGACGACTCTCACAACCGACGGAAACTAAGTCCAAGAGTGGAAGCAACGGGTCTGGCTGAAACACAAATTACCTTGTATGGGCATAAAAACGCTTGTCTCAATCAGTTAATATTGTCCAATTATAATAAACTTTAAACGGCTTGTTTTTTAAACAATATTACTGTGATAGTGCTTGATTATAATATTAGTTTATCAGATAGTTTTTATCTTATCGGATGCTGTACATGTCTTGTACTACCGTGCACCATATTGTACTTATGTCATGTGTTATGATCCCCGTATTTTATGCCGAGAGTAGAAAGCCGATAGCCGAAATGAAAGGTAGCACAAGACTAACAAAAAATTATTTAGACACGGGCTTTGTAAGTCTTTAAAGGTGCTACGTTCTATTTCTTGTTATATTTCTATAGAAGCGGCTTCCCCACCTTATTCCGTCGGTGGTATTAGTTTAGTGTTCCAGGTCAAGCGTGTTCGAGTCGGGTTAACCTATATATCGCTACGTGTTATAAATATACCGCCATGGTCACCCTGTGCTATGTACATAGTATCTACCGTCTGTATTGTAGTCCTGTGATATGTCATATGTTTTCTCTGCATTTTAATCCGATGTCCGGAGTAATGTCTTGATGGAATTCTTGGACTAATAAAGAGTAAGATTTTATTTGGGTGTTAGGTGTTATAAATATACGTACGTCGAGGTTGTACCGCATGTCCTATTAATATGCATTGTCATACGCATGTCTTATTAAAATTACATTATAACTATTTGCCATGGACTTCTTGGTGTGGGATCGTTGTTAAATAAAGCAAATAACAAATTAGAACTATAAATAACTACAATTATAACTACAAATAACTAGAAACAGCAAAAGCTGCAACTACTGCGATTGTCAACCTCAAATTATCCTTGTCACTTCAACAAACAGATTTCGCCATCGCTGTCAATCATGCTACGGTCGCGGATTTCTTTAGATTATTGGCGGCGTCATGCTCCACATTGTCGGAGATGCAAATTTTTGGCTGCCGTCATTTCGTTCCTAGTATTAGCGTATTGGCCGTCAAATGCCGTCTGAGAGCCGAATAAGTGATAGTTTACTAGCAAGAATTTCACAAACCCGGTTATCTGCGGTTAATCTTAAATTAGTTATCTTAAATTGAACGTAACATCCGAGATGTGGCCGTACATTTTTCCTAATGGGATCGAATTGACTTGGACTATAAGCGAATGGCCAATGAAATGTACTTCCGTCGAAACTTCGATTTCCGTGTTTCTAAATCACTCTATTTCTGAGAATGTCAGAATTGTCTGGTTAGTAAAACTCCATATATATACCAGTATATTGTATTTCATTATTACCAGCAAGTGACAACATAATTGACATGGCCATACATGGGAGATTTGGATGCGTTGAGGGTCTTCTCTTCCACATCCCTTGACTAGCGACTAAACTTACCCTATTACAGTTTGTCTTAACTGCTAGGCTTTCCATCTCGCAAGAATTCCAATCCTGGGATTACGAGATCTCGAGATATATAGCGGGATTTTTAAAATTTTTCTTTGGCGGTTTTTAGCATTTCGTAAAAGTCAACTATTCTACATGATCATACTATGTGAGGGTGTTTCCATATTGTAATCGATGGTGATAAACTTGGCACAAATGATGACTCTATGATATAATAATATAACATGGTATGAGTAAATATCATTAGCAATGTAATCAATTCCGAAATTCTGACTTCTAAACTAGAAGACTAAACTCTATATAGCTGTGACCTTTCCCTGCTCTGGCAAGTTAATGTGGCGTGGCTTGTGGAATATCATGTGATAGCGAAACTAGGGCACAGATTCTGATCTTCACAGTGAATACCTCGCGCTGCGAGTATTATCGCACTTTGTAAGTGAAAGAAACAGAAGGGATGGCATAATAACTATGTTGTACATCAGTCAGGGAAAGAGAGAAAAAAGGAGAAACTTTAATATCAGATGAGTGTGAGGGCAATAAAACATAGAGTGGTCCAGTCTCATGATGTGAGGCTTATGCTCAGACTGACTCGACAAACTCTCTAATGTGCGAAGCGTAATGTAAAACTATACGTAGCATGGTTCGATGATTTTCAAGCGATTTATTGATTTTCATTCAACTACTAGTATTATTCATTTCCCCAAAAACAATTTTTGTGGCGGTTATTGCGCTATACATAATTTTTAAACAACAACGAACATTCTTAAGTCTCTAAGTACGTCGACATATAATGCGAAATATTTACTGCTATATTTTGTCTTTTTTTCCCAAACCTTAGTGAAATAAGAATAAAAGGCAATATTTGAGTAAATTGCATATATTTGTGAAGTGGCAAACATTTGCACATGGTAGACAATTTGTAAAGACTCATAATGTGTGCGCATCCAATACCACATGATATCTCCCTAGCAATGAAAATGCAGCTCTACCATGCCACAGCATGCTATCTGGCTTAATCTGTGTCATTGTGTACATTAGGGGGTAAATAGGAACCAAGTAACATCTAATATCCAAGTTCCGAATATCCATTTTCCAATATCGCTGTAATTTCTATTTACACTCTATATCCATGCTGCAAGTAGTACTTATTTTGTAAGCTATCGTACTAATAATGGTCGATTATTAATGTATACACTAATTGTCGTTAAAAGTACAACGACAGGTGAAAATGTATCGAGACGGGTATATTGAGGTAAAGAAAAACAGGTCGGGTAAAAATCCGCCGAGATATATCGCTCATAAAAACTGCAGACTGCCAAGTATCGTAGAATCGCTAAAATACTTATTATTGTCAAGGAATATAGCCATTTGCTATGTATTTTGTATCCGAGATTGTTATCTCGATCTCAAGGCACAATCCCGAGATTTCGAGATCATGAATTTTGGCCGAGATTCCAGGATTCCGGGATTCCGAGATCCTGGTATTTGATACCATAGTCATGGCGACGAACATCAAAGAAATGAAAATGAAATGTTATTGCATTCACATGTCAAAACGTAGCAGCTTGTAACAGGTGATCGGTCAGTTGGAAAATGAATTGAAATGACATTCTTAGTATTAAACTGATTAAAAGCCCCCCCTTCCGTATAAGTTCAGACAGCTGAATTTCTAGTAGCTTCGTATTCATGTTATGTCTTGTGACAGTGTATATTTACTCAAATGAATACATACTTATCGCCCTCGCCATTTCATGGTCAATGCTAATGGGGCATGAGTAGAAATGACAGATCAAAGTTAGTAGATCCATATCTCTTTGTTGTGATATAGCCAAGTTGTTCATATTCCCCATGCAAGTTAGGAATGATCATAGTTTTATGCTATGAACTGTATTTTAGTTTGATAATTTTCTTTGTCTGTCATCTTCTGTATATGTCTCTTTCTTCGACACACTTATGGTTTACCGAGTTCGACTTTGAACTATATTCCTTGTTCTCCTTGTATTCCTTATACTCCTTGCCTTACTATTTAGTCATAGTAACCATAAATTTGTGGAGTGTCTGCGATTGACATATAATGGGAGGGCACTAGAAATCAAATAAAATTCCATTCTATTTCATTTAACGGTTGTGTTAGGCTATGATTTAACTCAAATGTATTTTTTATTGTGTTATTCAATATAATTAGTTATTTCATATCATTTCATTTCATTAAACTGTTGTGTTAGGCTATGATTTAACTTATATGTACTTACTATTGTATTATACAATATAATTAGTTATTACACGCCATGTATATAGGCGCCTTAGAGACATACTAGTTATTAGGGCGCCTCCAACACAAATGTATTATTATTATAGTGCATACCCAGCGATATAGTACATTATTGTTTACCATTTGAAACAATTTTATTTTTTGGCAAATAGTATGAATTAAAATCACCAAAGGTATTCACAGATATATTTTATTTAGAATTGCATACATATTTGACGATTTTATTGCCTAAATAAGGGATAGATATCAAATTGACAGTTAGCAATAACTAATAAGTAATAATGAAATATATCAGCACCCTCACCACTCGCTAATTATTTGAGCACTCTCAGAGCTCTATATCCTACAATGTCGCATTAGCGGGCTATGTGTATGCATGATTTTTTTCCACAAAAAAAGTGTAAGGAATTATTTGAAAATTGGAGAAAAATGTTTTTCAGAACAGCGGTAGTAGATATTGTTTTAAATTTTCATATTATAATATCTCTTGCATGAATCCTCACACCCAAATTGACACTACAAGTATGCAGCGGTTTAAACTTTTATGCCAAAGGTTGCGAGTTCAAATTTGCACAAACCCAGGATATTTCTGCAGCGACAGAAAATACTCAAGATTTCTATGCTGAATATGGATATGGAAACATGTTTTTAGGTGGTTATTGCGGAATTCCTATCCACTAAATATCTATTGATGTGTCAGTTGTAGGGACTATGGATATACGAACCCCACTTCGGGTTATGCATTATTATATCCACCCTCTAACTTATTCCATGTTATATTGATGGTATCAATGCCGTAACCCTAACTCTAACACTGCTCCTCAAACCATTTTGATTTATTACTAGTTAATCAAATTTTGAACTTTTAAACACCTTTAACCCTTAGTATTCTGTTGTCACAGAAATGTATTGCGTTAGTTATGAGATGTTAGATGTTAGTAGTGTGGTAAGGGCTAAAATTTGGACAATACGCTGATGTATGAATATGCCCAGTATCTGATCCGCATGTGTTTAAATAGCTTGATAGCAAAATTACAGTCATTAGTGGACGAGAAATTGTAAATGTATCATTCACAGATTTTGCAAATATAACAAATACCGATTGTAATATGATCAAAATTTCAAATTTACAGTATATATTGAAGCGCGAGTAGCCAATGATAAATAATGCACACCGGAGATATTATAGCAATATGTATTACTATTTATTCAACTTGTTATTACTCGCGGTGGAGTAGTTGCACTATGATCTTTTCATCCAGATATGTGTGGCTTATTTAACAACACTGAAATTTTTCTTTTATCTGGACCTAGATGATTTTGATATGTGCAGGATTTTTGTGATTGAAATAGATTCGTGATGTGCTATTAAAGCTGTTTCGATAAGACTTTTATTATTAATTAAGTATATTAGTGATGAAATGAAATGAATTGAAATTTATTTGTTTAAAGTATACTTATTAGCAGAGCTGTCAAATACACTTTACATGAAACAATAGCCTAATGGTCAAGACTATAATGTAATTACGTAAATTATATAAATTTAACACCTAACAGTATACAGGTAATACAGGTCAATGTTAGATACAATTATGTACATTTACAGTGAGCATGAAATAGATAACAGTGATAGTCAATATCATTACTACAATATCATCCTAAGGATGATTGATACCGTAAGATTTAACTTCTTTGTGAAGGGAGATAATTTTGTATTAGTTTTACCTGCTACAATGCATGAATCTGTAACATATTGGCCTATAAAAATTTAAATAATACCGCTCAAATCATTAGGCATTCTATTTGTCAAGAAATCTAATGCCTCGATAATAATAAAGGTGAATCATATTCATGAATCATATTTTGATTGTAGTCAGATGAGCATCTCGAGGCCTCTATGGCCACGTGCTAGCTATTCTTAGCTAATATCAACGCGGATTAAACTTAAGCTGAAAATAACATCTAATAACTTAATTATGAAAAATATAGGATTTTATCGTCAGTATATATGTGTATTTATAAGGATAATATAACAACAATTATTACACAGTATAAAGATAATATAAAATAATGATAACAATAATATAAAGATGTGACTGGCTTACTGTCACCTGTCATAGAGCTGCCATCCCATTTGAGTCCTCGCAAACCATCATTTGCCAAGATGTGCAAGCGGCTTTAACGTGTGAGATATAACTGCCTAATTCACTTTTATTACTGATATATCGGTGCTTTTCCAAAGTGGCAGTTGTAAAATCATTTTGGAAAGGTTTTGTCAGCTTGCCTTTAGTAATCGAAAGTATTTAGGTGAGCCTTACAACAGTCCGTAAAATTAAGCAGAATTTTCCATCCTACTTACCTGCTATGTGTGTATTTATTACTGAATATATGACTTACTTACAGATAGGATAATGGCTGATAAATTCCTCCGGATTGTGTCTCTCGGACCATTTCTCTACGGAATCAAAGATGGCTTATCTCAACATTGGATCGATGCCTTACACCATATTAAATTACTAGTCGTGAAAGAGAGGTTTGTGTTGATAGTTTTACTTCAGCAGGTCAGTGTGATTAGCTGTTATTGTAGTCATCGCAGAAATGTCCTAAATTAATTTGGAGGCAGTTGGGGTAGTGGTAGAGTGTTTGACTTTGAATCCAGAGGTCCCTGGTTAATCCCGCTGTAACCAGTATACTATCTGTAGCGTTTTTCTGGCTGAAAGTGCGCCATTGCCTATGGGGTTCTGGGTAGCCCTTGCATTGTGGTTTTGTGAAGGCTTTTTCCCTCTGACGTTTGCTATGCATTAGATGTTCTATATGTGATCTCTATGTCGCTAACCTCCACGTTATGTCGTCATCTCGTAAATAATCATTGACATTCCATGGACTTAACAGAGTGTGCGACATATGTAGATCATATGTAGACATCTAGAACCAGTGGCGTGAATGGAAAAAGATCAATTGTCTGCCCAGACTCAGTCTATTTTTCACAATACGTGTTTTTTCACCCCACTCCTTAAATAAGTGAGGCTAATGAAATTGTCATGTTAACCACGTAGGCTAGCTTTGTAAAGGGTCATTAATAAAATTGGCCTACACAACGATTACTTCGGTAGTCTATAAATAAATAAAAAGTAATACAAATAGACCAATCTAGGGGTTTGAATTTCATTGGTGTGTCAGGTTATGCTCTGACTTAAGGGGCAGTCAGTTGAGTGTCTGAAGCACTGGACACGTAACCGAAAGGTCGCTTCTTTGAAACTGCCCCGGACTTTTTTACTATGATCCTCAGCAAATCATTTATTGCTGGAGTAAATCCGTCTCTAGGATGATTAGATCCTTGCTATCAATTTGACGTGTGAAAAGGTATTGTATCTGCTCAGAATAGCTACCATAAACATTCTTGATGAACCATATCTAGGAGCCTTTTATGGCTGACGCTTGCTCTCTATAAATGTTGTATTTTACTTATATTTTGTGGATGATTTACAGAATGGGACAATGGATGGAATGCTTGGATTTAGTATTCTCACTTGAGGCAATTAGAAAAATTCAACTTTACTTATATTCATCGAGCAAAAGTCCCCTCTGGTGTTGTCGTATTCCGACTTATGCAAGGAATAGTCATTGAAACAAGGGGAGGGGAAATTATTTGTTTCTCCGTGGTTCTTGAAAAATTTTTTCCCCGACATCATTCACATACACTACATTTACAGGGAGCAACTCCTTACGGAGCTGCGAAATGATGAGATGGAGCTCGCAAACCTCATAGACCTAGCTGTTTCTCTCGTACTGAAACATCTGGCAAGTATTACTGACTCATCGGTATCACATTGACTTATTTCGGCCTTGCCAACTAAATTCTCCACGACAGACTTGCTCCAGTATTGCCAGCCCACTTCATCCTCAATGACTCGCTCTGGTATTTCCAACTTCCTACAGTATCACTGACTCACCCTGGTATTGCTGTGACACTTGGGTATCGCTGACTTGCTCTGACATCCCCGTCTTGCTCTGCTATTGCTGACTTGCTCCGCTATCGCCGATTCACCCTGGTATTGCTGACCCACTTAGGTGTCTCTGACTTGCTCTGGTTTCACCAACTTGTTCTGGTTTCACCAACTTGTTCTGGTTTCACCAACCTGTTCTGGTTTCACCAACTTGTTCTGGTTTCACCAACTTGCTCAGGTTTCACCAACTTGTTCTGGTTTCACCAACTTGTTCTGGTTTCACCAACTTGTTCTGGTTTCACCAACTTGTTCTGGTTTCACCAACCTGTTCTGGTTTTACCAACTTGTTCTGGTTTCACCAACTTGCTCAGGTTTCACCAACTTGTTCTGGTTTCACCAACTTGCTCAGGTTTCACCAACTTGTTCTGGTTTCACCAACTTCTTCTGGTTTTACCAACTTGTTCTGGTTTCACCAACTTGTTCCGGTTTCACCAACTTCTTCTGGTTTCACCAACTTGTTCCGGTTTCACCAACTTCTTCTGGTTTATCCGACTTATTACATTATATCGAATCTACACTGTAATAAATAAATAATAAATAGTTTTAAAAATGAATTAAAAATTTTCGCGTGGAATTTAAGTTGACAATTTAGAGAAAAATCACGAAATTAATTTCCGCGCAATATCTGCAAATGGTACTGTATCTAACCTTGTGTCAAATTATTAGTGCTTATCCCTTTTGATATTAGCGTACTTACAAATAAATTTTCGTGTTGTAGTGCACCTATAGCAGGTCTGAGGTTGAGAAAATGATTGAAATCCTGTATAGCCTGGAGTCTTACGTGAAGGACTACACGAACTACGTGCTGAAGACAGCCAATCACAGCTCTGTGATTAAGGACTTGTGGTAAGGTCCATTTACATTAGCTAGTAGCAGTGCAGTGATTAAAATCTACCATGGTGGTATTCACAGGTCCATTTCCTACCAACTGCAAAATCCAATTTCATTTCAAGTATTACCATATGAGACCCACCATGTCAAAATCAGTCGGAAGTGGGGAAATCCCAAAATCAGTAGAATGCTAATAATACATTACAGCATGAAAAATATGGAATTTTGGTTATTCAGTTTTAGGGTACTTCAGTCATTAAACATTTATAAAAATATATTTTTCTGTGTGAAATATGCTTAAAATGTCTTTTTATTACCAGTTTAAACTGTGTGACAATGTTTGCTCGCTTTTTTCTCAATATTAAGTTTCTCCACTATGATGTATATATTTGCCGATATTATTCTTACCTCTTTGTGGATTATTATGATTTTAGTAGCGTTGGAAAGCTGCCCCCATTCTCTCTCCAGACATGTATAAATCACTCAATTGACAAATTGAGACTTCAGACTGATTTTGACATGGTGGGTCTCATATTATGTGGCTAGCCCCTAGCACAGTGAGATTTCTACCTTCATTTGGCAGCCAACAGACAGTGGTGTGGAAGATTATTGGAACACGCAGACAATTACAAGAAACAAAGAAATATCCCTCATTGTGAAATTCATATATAACCTAAGTTCTTTCAATTATTTGAAATAATTTTTACATAAAGGTGCAACACAAATTATTGGTCTCTTTTTGGTGGCCTCGTTTTAATATCAATATGGTGTCCTTGGCTTCTTGTTCTGTCTTTTTCTCTTCTCTCAGGTGAGCTGCGTGATTCCGCTTTGGCCTCTTGTTATTTCATATTTTACCATTGACGCTAGTAGGTCTGGGTAGCCCCTGCAGTGTGGTGATGTAAGGACATATTCTCTCTGACGTGGTTATGCCTCAGATGCTCTATGGGTGGTACCAGTGGCGCTTGCCTCTCTGATATCCCATCATCCCATTGTAAATACTTATTAACTATCGCCGACTAAGCGGGGTATGCTCTCTCCAACAATTTGGAACTATGCAGTGCATGGACGAAGGATGGCTGTCTGCCCAGACTCTGCGGTTTTTCATTTATTACCGAGGCTAATGTCATGTCATGTCAACCACATAGGCTAGTTTATTTGAGGCGAAAGATGGCTTACTCAACGATTACCATGGTAATCGGCCTATTTCTGTCTAGCTGATATCATCATCATCGACTGTAAATTCTATAGTTGAGATGTGGTATTGAAAATACGCCTTAATATTCGATATGGTTATAGTTATTCATCATAAATCGGGGACTCGTGGACACAAAAATACAAGATCAAG
This sequence comes from Epimenia babai, assembly GCA_011762755.2. Taxonomy (NCBI): domain Eukaryota; kingdom Metazoa; phylum Mollusca; class Solenogastres; order Cavibelonia; family Epimeniidae; genus Epimenia; species Epimenia babai. Next base: position 15,923 of record WURV02122876.1, read on the forward strand.
GGGTACATGAATCGTAATCACGAAATGAAGCATCAGAAAATTTCAGAATACGCATTTTAACTGAGTGACAGTTTCGAAGTTAGATTTAGACCTGTTATCGTGATGAATCGAGTTTTACTGTTATATTGCCCGAGATGACCTAATCTGCCGTCGGGCAAGCCAAAGCGTAAACAGCAGTTTCAGTACTTTTTACTTGATTTTTTTTCGTGTAAAAGTATATGCTACGGATATAGGGACCGTGACGCAATCCAAGCCAGGGCTTCCCAGTTACACAATCTCGTTTCAAATTTGTCAGGTCGAAAATTTTCAACTTACAAGGTGACAAGATTCTCGAGTCCAGATTCGCCGTGGTCTACGTGCTTCGTATATGTGAGTATGCTAGGAAGGACGCACTAACGGACGGACGTATATGCATAGCGGCTAAATTATAATTCTAAGAAATAGAAAAGTACCTCGGCTTCGATTACCCAAGAACACTCTTGTCCATCGAATATACTTCGTCAGGTGTGGCGTCACACTTTTAGGGTTGACGAAATATACGGGATATACGGTATACGCTATATACAGTAAGCTTTTGTCAGCCTTACTTCAGTTAACTGGAATAATCCATTTTCGATATTTCGCATTTGCAATATACCAACGTGGAAAAAGACAAATGCACGAGTTTAATTACAAAATGCAATACTAATATAATGACTTTTTGTGAAGCATTAACTGAAACACGATTGACAATTTTACTCATCTCAACCTGCTCCTCTTTTTATATTGCCATAGCTGCGAGAGGTTTATGTGCTGAATCATCACACTATGACATCACATAAAAATTATCACATTACGACTAATCACATCGAGATATATCACATTTTGATGAATTGTCACATTTATACTTATCTCATAAAGATGTATTATCACATTAAGACATCACATTTACATGTATTATCACATTTTGGGGGTAGTTAGAGTAGTCATTAGAGGAAGTACTGACTCCAAGGGTAGTCCCTGGAGTGTGGTTTTAGGTATTACAATATATAAATTATAACATTAAAACGCGTATCACATTGAGATATATTATCACAGTGAAACATCACATTGAAATGTATCATCAAACTGATATGTTAAGGCATTTAGATTGCCTTTCACTATATTTTCACAATATTAATCTATGAAGAGACACATTTTTGGACGTATGTTTTGCGCGTGCTCACCTGCAGGCTGTTTCATATTATACAGATTTCTTCGAGGTGAGCAAGAATGACTTCATCGTCAACATGAATAAACGGATCCTCACCGAGAAGAAAAGGGTAGACTCGATCCGAGTGACTGGCAATAAATATTATAACGAGAAAAATCATCGAGAGGCTGTGAAATATTACTCGAAAGCTTTGAAAAAATGGTGAGTTAATCATAATAAGCGCAGAGGTCACTGTGGGTCATATGCACCTGTGTTGAGCTCACTGCATTTGCAACTTGACTAGTCGTCGAAGAAACGTTTTTCCATAAATGTCGCATGTGGAATGTGGGTTAGGTCACGGATCAGCGTCTCGTGGAATTTTAGCAGACGTCGTCATCTCTCTCAAAGTCACTTTAGTCAAAATCACCTATTGAATGAGTTCAACCATTGACTGCATTTTTAATGGGCAACATATCATTTCCTATGTCGCTCTAAATGTCTCAGTGCAAAACATTGAAAAATATCACTGTCAAGAACATTACCTACACAAGGGTATTCTGGAGGGTAATGTGTATTGTTTAATGTTGTTATTGAAGAGGGCGAAGGTGAGCATCACTGCTCTTGCCAAAATTCATGTTTCCAATTTTCATTAAAATAAAAATATTATGAAAACAAAAACGAGGGTATTCTTTTTGTTGCGATTTTACATTTCTCTGTAAACTGTTTTTCTTTATCCATATGTTTACTGTTGCCAGTCGACTGTGGGACATCCTGTACAGCAATCGCGCCCAGGCCTTCCTGAAATTGACAAAGCCCAACGCCGCGCTATCGGATGCGAAGCGAGCTATCGTGATCAACCCCACGTGGAAGGTACTGACAAGTTCAAATAAAATTATCTTCAATGCTATATCAACATACTTAAAAGTTTCAGTTAAGGTCTACCTGCTGTCTTCATGCAAAGTCTCCACGCACTGTTTGCATCCACTCTCCATCCACTGTCTCCATCCACTGTCCATCCACTGTCTCCATCCACTGTCTCCACGCACTGTCTCCATCCACTGTCTCCATCCACTGTCTCCATCCACTCTCCATCCACTGTCTCCATCCACTCTCCATCCACTGTCTCCATCCACTCTCCATCCACTGTCTCCAACCACTGTCTACATGCACTGTCTCCATCCACTGTCTCCATCCACTCTCCATCCACTGTCTCCCTCCACTGTCTCCATCCACTGTCTCCATCCACTGTCTCCATCCACTCTCCATCCACTGTCTCCGTCCACACTCCATCCACTGTCTACATGCACTGTCTCCATCCACTGTCTTCATCCACTGTCTCCATCCACTGTCTTCATCCACTCTCCATCCACTGTCTTCGTCCACTGTCTACATGCACTGTTTCCATCCACTGTCTTCGTCCACTGTCTACATGCACTGTCTCCATCCACTGTCTCCATCCACTCTCCATCCACTGTCTCCGTCCACACACCATCCACTGTTTCCATCCACTGTCTCCATCCACTGTCTCCATCCACTGTCTCCATCCACTGTCTCCATCCACTCTCCATCCACTGTTTTCGTCCACTGTCTTCATTCACTCTCCATCCACTGTCTCCATCCACTGTCTCCATCCACTCTCCATCCACTGTCTTCGTCCACTGTCTTCATCCACTCTCCATCCACTGTCTCCATTCATTGTTTTCATCCACTGTCTCCATCCACTCTCCATCCACTGTCTCCATCCACTGTCTCCGTCCACTGTCTCCATCCACTGTCTACATGCACTGTCTTCATCCACCGTCTCCGTCCACCGTCTCCATCCACTGTCTCCGTCCACTGTCTACATGCACTGTCTTCATCCACCGTCTCCGTCCACCGTCTCCGTCCACCGTCTCCGTCCACCGTCTCCGTCCACCATCTCCGTCCACCGTCTCCGTCTCCGTCCACCGTCTCCATCCACTGTCTCTTCTCGTAATCACCGCTGTTTGTGCCATCTCTCACTATTGTCTATTCCACCAAATTTCACCTGCCGTTTCTACCCTCTATATCTCATTCCTCTTCCCATGTGCTGTCTTTGCTAACCGACATCCCATCAGTTTCCATCTGATAGTGTCTCTACCCACAGACATGTTACCATCTGATAGTGTCTCTACCCACAGACATGTTACCATCTGATAGTGTCTCTACCCACAGACATGTTACCATCTGATAGTGTCTCTACCCACAGACATGTTACCATCTGATAGTGTCTCTACCCACAGACATGTTACCATCTGAT
>WURV02122987.1:0-19369 GCA_011762755.2 Epimenia babai
GCGTAACATCACCATGAGGAACAAAACTCTCCATTAGAAAATCGCTAACTCTGTTCCATTTGTTTGACGACGGACAGTATGCATCTCCTTCGTCCGATACTAGATTTACTACGTGCCCGGCCCCAGTAGTAACCGCCCTGTGGTTAAGCTGAATCCGACCATCCGAATCCCGATATCGGCCGCCGTATTCTGTCGCACAAGCTCTACTGAGGAAGCTCCCGATTTCCGCAACTTGCGGAGAATAACTGCTTCGAGATTGCTTATCTCTTACTCGTACCAGGATAACATCGCCATCGTTATGCGCCTCGAAGTTCTTCTTGTCGTACGCCCGTCGAACGAGATCCAGCCCTTCCGTGATCGTTTGCGGTTCGAGTTGACTTTGAAATTCACGAGCAAGCGATGCTTCTGGGCTGGCGAAGACTAATGGGACAACTAGTGTGAGATGAAGAGCTAAACGCATTTACCGACCTCTGGGTGAGCTTAGTACGACGCACAAAGTGTCGCCGACGATCATCGCCCGACAAATAAATATGCTACTTATCGTCTGTCGACTTATCGTCATCATACCTAAACGATCGTCGTCATGGCGAAACGAGCGTCAGGTCGTCGAGTTCTGGCAAAAAACATGCGCAGGATGAGACATTCAAGAGGCTGGTCCCAAGAGGACCTTGCCGAGGAAGCTGGGCTACACCGCACCTATGTTGGCGCCGTAGAAAGAGAAGAACGAAACGTTAGTATCGATAACATCGAGCGGATCGCCATTGCGTTGGGAACTTCATTATCCGACCTGCTGGATGACAGGTAGTGTTGATTTGCACCGAAAATTGACTCGCTGTTTGCACTGAGTTCTGACCCACGCGATCGGTTGCAAGTCCACGAAGCCGTACATAATTTGGCGGCTGGCCCGGGTCAACTGGCCACGCAAATATGGGACGAAATCGGCTCAGTCTTCAGTGCAAATCAACATAGACGACCCAATGACGACCAAAAGAGTCCGTTTTCGGCAACTAATCAATTGAAAAGTCCGATTCCGGCAAGATCTGAAAGAATTCAGTTCGATCAAACTCAAGTCAATCAATCCGATTTCGGCAAGAATCCACGCGAATTCCCGGCAGGACTATGCTTGTTCACTCTTCGCCAAGACCGTGACTTCAAATCGTTGAGTTAGCGTGGATTTGCAGCGAGCGCCGAAAAAATTCGGCGACTCTGTCACGTTCAACCACAAGTTTGCCGATATCGGTGCACTTTCAAGTGGTCGCCGCTCGGCCATCTAGTAACACATTGACAATCCCACGCACGGTGGCAGATTTCTATTATAGGAAATGCTATATTTGGGAAAAGAACAATAAGCTTCACTAGGAACCGAGTAATCGCCAAACGGTTGTCGGCATCGCCGGCACCTCGAGACCACGTGCATGCCGTCCAAACGCACCGAGCGGAAATTGGGGAAGGAGTTTCGGAAGATCCAGCCGAAGCTGCGCATGTTTGCAAAAGCGACCGACGACGTAAACGCGATTCGATCCGGCTTTGCGTCGTCTGTCCGGGTTCACCCCGCAAAAGCCAAGTCGCTACTGCCCGAGATTGAAGAGCCTCGGCTCTGCGGTATCGTGCCCAGTCGCAAGCTCAAGACGCCGAAGGTTCAACAGACCAGCAAGGATGTCGAGGTCAATGTATTTTTGACGCGCTTTAGCGGCTTGTCGGAGTCCGCTGCGGTTGAGCGAAGCCTCGGCATTACCGCGCAAACGGATGACGCCGGGCTCGCGACGGCCACGCTGCCGATGAGTAAGCTCGGCCCGATCGCTGAGTACGAGTCGATTGCTTCAATAGAGCTGGGCGAGCCGCTGAAAGGGCCGGAGCCCGCTCTTTCTACCGGCACTGTGCGAGCGCCAACCATGTCGGAACGCAACATTCCGGGACGAGATTCTGGTGGCCGTTCTGTATTGATTGGCATTATCGACGTTCAGGGCTACGATTTTTCGCATCCGGATTTCCTAACTGCCGACGGCGAAACTCGGTGGGTGTCGATTTGGGACCAAGGCGGTGGACCGCGCGCTGCGCCAACGGCGCTCGGCTTTGACTATGGCTCCGAGATTACACAAGACAATATGAACGCGGCTCTCGCCGGCGCAGGTAACGCGGGATTGCCAGCCTGGGCGCTGGAACCGCAATCACAACGCGCGGTGGGTTCCCACGGTACTCATGTTGCGAGCATCGCTGCTGGCAACCGCGGCGTGGCTCGCAATGCCTATATCGCCGGCGTCTTGGTCGATCTTCCACTCGAAGAGGCGACCGATCGGCGCAAGTCATTCTATGACTCCACGCGAGTGGCACACGCCGTGGATTACTTGCTCAATTTGGCGGAATCGATCAAAGTATCGGAAGGGCTCGACGAACTGCCGGTTTCCATCAATGTCAGTCTTGGCACCAATGGCGGCGCGCATGACGCGTCGAACGCCGCAAGTCGTTGGATTGACCATCGCCTCGCGACGCCGGGTCGTAGTGTTTGCGTTGCCGCCGGCAACTCCGGACAAGAGCGACCAGAGACGCCTGATGACCTTGGATTTATCTCAGGGCGTATACACACCAGTGGTCAAATCGAGTCACGCGGGCTCAATAGCGACATTGAATGGATCGTTGTTGGCAATGGCATCGCCGATGTATCGGAAAACGAGCTCGAAATTTGGTATAGCGCCTCGGATCGTTTCGCCGTCACCGTGACGCCGCCGGGAATGGATCCGATCGGCCCCGTCAAGCCCAGCGAGTACATCCAAAACTTGAAGCTCAGCGATGGCAGCTTCGTCAGTATCTATAACGAGCTCTACCACGCTGCCAACGGTGCAAACTACATCGCGATCTACTTAAGTCCGTTTCTTAAGGAGAATCCCGTTGTTGGCGTGCGGCCTGGCACTTGGAAAGTGCGATTGCACGGCATTGAAGTGCGCGACGGGCGTTACGATGGCTGGATTGAGCGCGATGACCCACGGCCGAGAGGCATCGTCGGCGATCAACAGGCGTGGAACTTCCCATCGTTCTTCTCGCAGCAATCCAATGTTGACGATTCCTCCGTCAGTTCACTCGCTTGCGGTCAACGAGTCATTGCCGTTGCTAATCTGGACGTGGCCAACGACAAGATCAACATCTCCAGCAGTCAGGGACCGACGCGTGACGAGCGATTCAAGCCCGATGTCGCTGCGCCCGGCACGGACATCGTCGCGGCGAACGGTTTTGCGGGCGACGACGACAATCCGTGGGTCGGTATGACGGGCACCAGTATGGCGAGTCCATACATGGCCGGCGTTATCGGACTCATGCTCGAAGTCGCGCCGCGACTAACGGCGGCTCAGATTCTCGGCATCATCCAACGCACCTCGCAGCCATTGCCGGGACAAAACTATGAATGGAGCAACGACAGTGGCTTCGGAGTGGTCGATGGACGCCGGTGCGTTGCCGAAGCCAAGGCCTTGGCCCGTCGAGTGAAGTTGAACCCATGAGAATTCGTGTTTTTCATTCCGGCAAAGGCGATTGCTTACTGCTCACTAGTAGCGACGGGAGACACATCTTGGTTGATGGTGGCCATGTGTCGACCAGCGGTCACATTGACAACTACAGCGCCAATGTGGCGCGATTCCTGGGCCGCATGCGCGACGACGGAGAGCGACTGGATCTGGTGTGCGTCTCGCACATTGATCAGGACCACATCGGTGGCGTGTTGCGCATGCTCAATGACGAGTTTGAGTGGCGTGTATTTGAGTTTCAAACTGCCAACGGTCTCGACGTGGATGAACCGGCGAATCCACGCCCGCCGCCCATCGATGAGATCTGGCACAACGCCTTTCACGAACAGATCAGCAAGAATCGACGGGCCATCGGTGATGCGATTGCCGCCGCGACACCGCGGTCACTGGCATTGGGCTTGGACCCCGTCGTTCACGGTACAAATTTCTTTGACGGACTCGCCACTAGCATGAAGGAAGCGGCGCAGTTGTCGCGCCGCATTGGAAACTCGCAACTTGGCATTCCGCTGAATCAGAGGTTTGGTGGCCGTCTTGTGCAGACGCGCCCTGGGCAGCAGCCGGCGAGAATAGGCAACTTCAATATCACGGTAATTGGGCCGAGCGGCTCGCAGTTGCGCGCATTGCGCAAAGAGTGGAACGACTGGTTGCGTTCAATCTCTGGCAAACGCCAAATACGGAAAATTCGCGAGCAGGCTGGCACCGACGAAGATTTGTTGGCGAACGGTCAACTGGAACAGTACTTCCTGGAAAACATAGGCCCCTCGATCGGACGACGCAGCAGCGTCACCGAGCAAAATGTGGCTTCGATCGTCATGTTTGTCGAAGACGGCAATCAAAACATCCTGCTTACTGGGGATGCGCGTGATGATGACATCGTCGACCAGTTGATCGACTCCGGTATCGCGGACAGCGATGGCTTCGTGCACGTCAATGTACTGAAGGTGCAGCACCACGGTAGCGAGAACAATTTCTCCAAGGGTTTTGCCAAGCGCGTAACGGCTGATCACTACGTCTTTTGCGGCAACGGCGAGCATCACAACCCGGATCACCGGGTGGTCAGGCAGGTAATCGACTCCCGACTAGGGGGTCCCAGTGCACGCAGTCCGAACCCACAAACGTCGAATCGATTCAAGCTGTGGTTTAACGCCGATGAGGACATTGATCGCGGTGATCCTGACGTTATGCAGGAATTAGAGAACATCGTGCACAGTCGGGCGGCGGGCTCAGGCGGGCAAATGCGATTCCGATTCACCTCCAATCGCTCATTTGCTTTCACGCCCTAAAGAACAACAACACGGACTCAACGGTGCCGGTTTAAGTCCAAAAACAATCTCGAAAGAGGTCGAATGCGCATGAAACTTCAACCAGCATTGCTGGTGCCGATCCTACTCGCACTCGGAGCGTGCAGCACCAAGCCGGTAACGTCGACACCGTACACCGCAGACAACGAAGGCATTCCGTATCACCTGCCGATGAGTCTGCAAAAAGTCGAAATGACCGTGGTTCGCGAGAGTACGACGTATCGCGATTTGCTGATTTCAGTCACGCCAGCATTCGTGCCGGACCGGACTCGACTGTTCTATCTCAATTCAAGCAACCCATCGACATTCAGCATCGATCACAAGTTCACGCTCACGAATGGCATGTTGAGCACGGTAAAAACGATCGACGATGGTCAAGGTGGCGACCTTGCGCTCTCGATTGTTGATAGCTTATCGAGCCTTGCACAGATTCCAACGGCGATCGAAGCGCAAAGCGGGGCTGACGATCCGTTTCGAAACACCAAAGCAACAATCACCAACGGTGAGAGAGACTACGTGCTTGGTTTGCTGAAGGGAGACAAGTACGCGTTCACTTACGGGGGTAAGTACGAGCGCTACGAAATACCCGGTACCGCAGGTCTGGCCGTCGTGCACACAAGACGCTACCTGCAATCGGTGACAGTCGTCGAGCGCAAGGAAAAGTACGATAGCGATGGCAATGTGGTGCCCGAGGTTTACCCAGGTATTGTCGCCAAGAGCTTGGTTCCGGCGGGCATCTCGACTTGGCTCGTCATCGATGGACAGTCGGTCTATGACCGACGCATTGAGTCCTATAACAAAGGGCTCGCCGGGCTACGGTTGTTGCAGAAGAAATACGACGATGCTGTCAAGGCACGCGACAAGACCTGTCTTGGTATACCGAAGAATGACTGGAAAACGATCGAAGCTATTGAGACTGCGATCGTTGCGCTGCCTGCCGACACGGCGCAATCTGTCCGTGACAAGTACGTCGAATGCAAAGACACCATACTGGCGGCAAACACCGCCGAAACAGCGCTCGACGGCAGGGACGAGGCGCGTGACAAGCTGGAGGAGGGCTTAGACCAACTAGCGCGCATGTGTCCACCCGTGCGTGTTGCGCCCGTCGTTGTCAGCAAGCCGGTTCGAGTTACAGAAAATATCTCATCAGACGAAAGTGCCGGGGAAGACGCGGAACCGCAAGTCGAGAGAGAAAGAATTTCCGTCCCGGCTGAGGATCCGCCCGAAACCGAGTCGAACCAATCAGAAGCGGGCGATGATCAAAACACGGTTTGCCTCGACGATTTGATTCTGAAGACACACACAACCGAGGTGCTTATCCCCGATCCGGACCGTGATGTCCGAATTCCCTTGCGGCGCGCGGTGCTCGGGAAAACCACCAATGACATCGAACTCAACAACGGAGTGTTGACGTCCTATCAGACGCAGCGACCCGCTGCCGCGGTTGAAATTGCTCAATCGACGCAGGCAGTGCTGAAGGGCATTGTGGCAATACCAGCAGAAATCGTGCAACTTAAGATCGACACCACCAAGAAGTCGGGTGAGCTGGTTCAAAGCGAGATCGATCTGGAAAACCGAATTGACCAACTCGAAGGTACGCAACGCGAGACTACCGAAGCATTGCGTGCCACCAACCTGGCGGCGCAAGAGGACAAGCTTGCTGCCGAACGACGCAAACAATCGGAGGACGTGGTCCGCACCCAACAAATCAACGACGAAATTGCCCGATTGGTTGCGGAGTCAAGACTAGAGTCAACGGGCGAGGCACAACGCCTGAATCGCGAACTCGAACTTCTGAATTTATCGAATCAAGTTAGCACGGCTAGAAAAGCAGCGCTGCAGTCCGAATTCGACGCGCTCCAAGCCGCCGATCCGGGTCGACAGGAGATTGCAATAGCGATAGCCGAGCTTGAGCAGCTCATCGAGTTGCAGGAACAGCAAATGGAGTTTCTCCAGTCCCAGCGAAGGTTAGTGGAAGAGGAACAATCGTCAGGTCGGCAGGGCGCCAGCCCCGTCATACCGCGAGGCGATGGTGCATTTCCAGAGCTCAACTAGCCGCCCAAGCGATTGGGTGTTGGACGCTCGGTTTTTCGACGCCGTGCAGGGCTTCGAGAAACCCGACGATCCGAGTGCCTGTGCTCGATTCTTGAAAGACCACGAGTTATGGGTAAGCGCTAGCCAGGGGCTGGGACTGTCGATGGACGGCGACCGCCCCGCTGTGACCGTTTACCTAAAGCCCGATCAGGGCGATATCGGATCTCGGGTACCCGCCAGTGTTTGGGTACCTAACGTCGGCGCGGTTTCGACCCGAGTAGTCTTTGCAGAGAATCCGGTCTCGCATGCATATGACTATCGAGCACGGCCAGTTCGGCCGGGCGTCAGTGTCAGTTATCAAACCATCGGTCGCGGGACGGTGTGCGCTCGCGTTACAACCACGCATGGCGATCGCCGCGGACAAGCGTTCATGCTGAGCTGTCAGCACGTGTTTTTTCCAGAGCTTCGATATCGGTACAACTCAGAACTTCTAGTACAGCCCGGTCAGCGAAACTATCGCGACTATCGTGACCGTCACATGGTCGCGATGCACTATCAGCATGGCGACTTGGACGAGTATGGCTCCAACCGCGTGGACGCCGCGATCGGGTTACTACGCCTGTCCGACCGACCGCTGATGACGAATCGGGTGATTGAGCACCGGTTTAGTTTGACCGGGGTGGATTACAACGTCACGGATGGAGATGTCGTAGAGTTCTACGGAGCTCTAAGCGGGCGACGCGAAGGACGGATTGTTCATCCTAGCTGCAGCGCGCGAATACGCTACGAGCTGCAGTACGGCTCGCGCGAGATACAGTTTCACGATCTGATTCAGTGCAGCTACCACAGCCAAAAGGGAGACAGTGGTGCTCCGGTAGTCCTTGCTCGAAACAAGAAACTGATTGGTATGCATATCGCCGGAGATAACGGTTTCGGTTACGTTTGCAAAATTGGAAACGTCTTTCGCAAGCTCGGCTTGCGGTTGCAACATGAGGCGCTTGTATGAGTTTTTTCAACAATTTGGCGGACTTGCTGGGTACTACTCCCGATAGCCTCGGCGGAACGATCATTGGTATATTGGCCGGGCTGGGCGCGGTCGGCTTGGTCGCGATGGCCGGCGTTGAAATCGTCAAGGCTCTTTTCATTCGCGCACTGTTCAACTGGGCATTGTTTCTGAGATTTATCAGCGACAAGAATGTTCGAGACTCAGTCCATCAACAAGCGGTAGGTGGCAGCCCCTTCGCCTTTTATACATTGAAGGCCAGCAGTTTGACCGAACGTATCGTACAGGTTGCACAAGATGCACTTACCTATCCAACCAAACACCACAAAACGTTGGTCGTCGGGTTGGCGACAGCCGGGCCGCGAACCGTTACCGACGAACTCAAGAAACAAATAAAAGAAGACTGGGAAACCGTGGCCGAGGAGGGTGATATGGAGGACATTCAGTATCTTCATTTGCGCGACTCGGCGCGCGAGCGCTTGCTGCAACTGATCACGAGCAATGTCGCCGGGTTGGAAATTCGCATGACGCATGTGTGGCAATTGGTTCTACAGCTCGTTGCAATCGGCATTAGTATGGCTGTCATCTTCACGATATTGATTCGCGGTAACATTGACTACGATGGCATTACCGCATTCGGCTTCGCTCTGTTTGGCGGCATGATCGCGCCGGTTGCACATGACATTCTCAGTTTGATGTCAGCACGGTCACCCGGAAAAGCGCTCTGATGTTCCGAACTAGAAACGCAGCCCTGGATTGCGGCGCGCTCGGCGGATGACTGTTACCTCATTGTCCAGGTGACCCGGCTCGGCAGTCGCGTCGGCGAGATTTCGCTGTCAAGTCGCGAGCTTAAGTCCGAGGATTGGCAGCACAATTTGAAGTATTACATCTAACCTCAATGGGTTCGTGCTCACGCGTGCCGACGCGATTTAATGCCAACTCGCGGACCTACGCGCGACCTCTGGCATGACATAAAACAAGCGTTAAAAACGAGAGCAGTAACCGGTACGCGCGAAACCAAAAAGCGTCTCAACAACTCATGCAATAGCCCTTCGCTCACGCCACCACAAATCAACGAGATGCGCACGAAAAGCCGCATATGGGCATGAAAGTAGGTGAATTCTGCTGAAAATGTAGTAAATTCATCCCAATAACAATAAGCAAAACAGCGTACGCCGCGACGGTCGGTTAACAGCACTCTGGTAATTCCTCTTCGAGAAAACTCGAGGTCTGCGAATTTCGAGGTGGGTTTTCTGTGTCTGGCTGGACAACGACGTAGCAACGCAAGAACTACCGCCAACGATATGACCCATGCCAACACATTTGCATCGCTCGAGGCTCCACCTAGCTTCACCGCGGCCGCATTCGACACGTGTGTTCAGGAAGTCAAAGACGGGCGCGCACCGACACGAAAGCTCGTAATCGATCTATCAAAGGCAAAGTTCATTGAGGTCGCCGCAATGACCGCGGTTCTCTCTACGTTGATTGATCGGCACAAGAAAAATCTAGAAACGTCATTCAGACTTCCGCAGTTCAAGCCAGTTCGCGATTTCATGAGGAGCTGGGGTTTCCCGCAGGCGGTTAGGCAGGCGACTGATCGTTCTTTCTACTCGTTTGTCCTGCCCGAAGATCATAAGTTCTTTGGCGAGAATCCTACTGTCAACGAACAGCAGTACGCGGGGATCGTGATGTTCGGCGGCACGCAATACGAGCGTATCTTATCGAGGCGTTATTTTGGGTTCACCGTTTTTCGACCCACCGCCGAGCGTTTTCGCGCGAAACTCGCCGTCGACGTGGCCAGTCGTTGGAAGCGAGAGGTTATTACGTCCGTCTTGGACAACGTACTCGATGGCCCCGGCGAAATGTTTGCGTCACGTATCATCTACGAGGCCATACTAAACTCCATTCGGCATCCGCAGGCGAGCAACATTGTTCTTGCCTCACATTGTGATGGTAGGTCGAACAAGAACGTCATCACACTGTGCGTCTGGGACGATGGCCGCACGATTGCGGAGACCCTACGAACCGCTCTTGAGGCGCAATCGCCAATACGCTCTAGCGAATCTGTAGACGCATACAAGCTGCGGTACCTCGTTAGGCAAGGTAAAGAAGAAAGCGTCTACACATCAAAATTTGTTCCAACCAATGAGCATGGCGACGGATTGTTGTTGTTTTCTTCGTTGTTGCCCGGCATCTCCAGTGCATTGGAATCCAAGAAATGGCCCAGCGTCGTAAGCCCGGATCCCGCAGTGCACGCAAGTATCGAACTCAGCAAACCTGGGATGGGCTTGTTCTTGCTGCTTAACGCCGCTGTCGATATCTACGGTGGAACTGTGGCTATTCGATCTGGGCCGTTTTTTCTGAACGCGAAGAAATGCCCTGACAAGGACACGGCCGATTACTCGGTCAAGATCGTCAAAGACATGCCATATTTCCCAGGGAACCAACTGACAGTGCGACTGCCACGCAAGGGGGCAGTGTAGGAAAATGCGGTTTGGCGTAGCGTGCCTACAGTTCGGTGCCGCTGCGGCGACGCCTGTCTCAGACGAGCAGATGGCCCTCTACAATCGTTTGCTGACGCGATTGTTCAGTGAAAACACACTGCCTGTTTCTGACGACGCGTACTCTCTGCCCTTCGGTTTTGATCGGGTGGTTGAAGAGGAGTCTGTCGTTTATACAGATATGATTCGCTGTCTCCAAGAGTTGGAGCCGGAATCAGACGTGATTGTCATCGACCTGACCGAGCCCCTAGAGAACGTACTGCCCGGCAAAGCCGAAATGCATCTCGCCTATGCACTCGCTTTTGTGAACAGCGCCTGCGAGTCGGATGACCTTCGGTTTGTCTTGTTGCGCCGAAAGATTCCCGGCGACAAAGATGCATTGATGCTCTTGCTCAGGCCGCTCATCGACAATGGCTGTTTAACAATCGTGTCCGATCAGGGGGAGGTGCTAAGCAAGCAGGAGCCAGCGGCATTCGACAAAGAGGAGTACCGGTTGAACCGGGCTACAACGACTGGTGATGCGAAGACACTACTGAATGCCAGGATGATCCGCCGGCGTGGGCATTTCCACAGGTCCGATACGGACGAGCTACAGACCTTCTATTTCGACGGGGGTGCCTGCAGTCGGCAAATACATGAGCTCATTCGGGACCATATAACCGCGGATCTAGGAGGTACAAACCTTTCTATCCTATTCCATTGCACTATTTCGCAATGGTTGAGTGAGCCCTGTTTGGCAGTAGCAAACGAGTTGCAAATACCGGTCTATAACGCCGTTGATGCGCTGGAAGAACGAAAGCTAGGAATACCTGCGGACCATCTCGACGATGTGTTGTTGATCGTGCCGAGAGTCGAAACAGCGACAACGATTGAAAGGTTGATTGATCGACTGCATCAGATAGGTGCGAAGAACATCCGAGTATTGTCGATTGTTTCCACGCATTCCGACGCGGCAGTGATCGACACAGGGGGCTGTCGAGTCGTGCGTATCGGTGACAAAAACTACCCTATCAAATTCTTTATTCATGACCCGAGCCCAGAAAACGAGACCGACGGGCTCGGAATACCGTGCTCGGTCTGTGGGTATGACAGTCGACTTTCGACGATGGAGATTACTAAAAACGCGTGTGCGATGTTAACGTCGTACGAATACTATCTCATGGCGTTTGAGGTCCCGTGGAAGCCGGAGGACGATCCACCGAAGACCCGCGATCCGCTCAAACAAGTCCCCGATTTTCCAAGGATTCTAGAAACTAACGGCCCATTCATCGCGGCGCGGTTGCTGGAATTGCTCGAGTATCACGTCGGTGCAGACTTCCCGGCGCAACCGTTCTTGATCGCTTTCCCCGATGAGCAAGGTGCTGGGAAAGTGGCTATGAATTTGAAGGCGATGAAACACGACAGCGTTACGCTGGTGCAGATTCCCAGACCCACACTCGAATCCGATTTTGAAATTGGCGATTTGCTCGACGGACCAACCAACGGCTGGCAAAGACAGATTATGTCGGCGCCGCCGACGCTTCCCATCGTCCTCATGGAAGAATTTACAGTGAGCCGATCGACAAAGAATGCGCTGCAGTCGCTGCTTAGGCGATTCAACAGATCGGTGTCCTGTCACGTGGCGGTGGCCGATTTTTCTCGTTCAGGGTACTCCTTGGAGGACAACAGCGATATTCACACCTACTCGCTGTATCGTGCGCCGCTGGTAGACGCCCGTGCGTGAGATTCCGGACCTAGAGTCGGAGGATCCGGTAAGCGCCTGTCAGGAGCTTCGGCGTTTACTGTCATTGAAGCCGGAGTTCAAAGAAGAAATCTGGCTCGATATCCTGCATAAGAGCCGGGGTTTGCCCGAGAGTATTAGAGCGGGCCTCTTCCAGGAGGCTGCCTATACGTTCATGCCTGATGAAGCGAGAGAAGTCGTCGAGAAAGGAGATTCGTCAGCGGCTGATCCGTTCATGCCCGAAGAGGCCAAGGCGATTGTTGAGGAAGAGCGAAAAGCAGCCGCTACGGATAATATGCGGCCCGTTGATATCGTAGTTTATGTGGCGCTCAACGAGGAGTTTCAGTATCTCTTCGACATGCTCGTTGCGCACCTCGGCGACGGCCTCGAGTCCGAGGAGCTCCCAAGAACAGCCGCGCTGACCGTCTACTACTGCACGATCAATGGGCATCAGTTAGCGATTGCAAATGTCGGCGAAATGGGGACTGACACGGCGTCCGCGGTGTGTTCACGGCTTCAAGCGTTTTGGCCGGACGCCGACGTGGTGGTGTTGGGGATCGCGGGCGCGACAACCAAGGACCTTATGCCCGGGCATGTGTTTATCCCTTCGGTGGTGAAAGGGTACCTGGAGAACTCCGCGGCAGAAGATTCGGGCGACAGCTTCGAGTTCAAGTTGTCTGGGAGGGAATTCGCTTGTAGCCCAAAGCTAGTCAATCGATTTCAGAATTTTCGAACCAATCCCGATTTCAAAGACAGATTTGATGCTTTCGTAGAAGCAGCCAACTCGAGACTGCGCGACGCGCTCTCGGATGACGACATTGAGGAGCTCGTTCGCGCCAATATAGATGTAACCGGCAATACTAGAGCAGTCGTCGCGGATAGCATGAAGTTGGCGAGCGGACCGATCGTTGGAAAATCCGAGGCGTTCTGCAAGTGGCTAACGGAGTATGCTGACCGAAAGGTGGTTGCGATAGAGATGGAATCGTTCGGCGTTCTTATTGCCAGTGCAATTACGGACCCTCCTCCACGAGTCATTGTTATCCGCGGAATCTCGGATATTGCGGATGGAAGAAAGGAACGCCTCGAGGAGATTACCGTGGGAAAACTCCGAGAGGTGGCGCTGAAGAACGCTGCGGATGTATTTGTCGCGGGCGTCGAGGCAGGTCTGTTCGCTGAGTAGGAGCTGATTTACAGCCGTTCGCGACGCTCTTTGCGGAGTTACGATGAATGACGACGAAGAAACCGGGCACACCGCTTAGTCCCGGCAAGAAAAACGTCAAGATTGACGGCAGACGAATGTTCGCATCGTTGGCGAAAGCCGCGATCGGGGGTGTTGCTGCCTGGGCAGAGCTCATCGTTGGCGGCAGCGGCAATGCGGGACTACGTATGGCTGGTGGCGCATTCGCCGATCTACTGACGAGCATTAAGGTCGAGGATACGGATGAAAGCAAGGCTTGGGCACTGATTTCTCTCTCGATTGCGGGGGCCATTGAGGAGCTTCGACCCAAGCGAATTGACAGAAAGACGCAACGCCGAGTGGATAAGGCGTTCGAGCGGCTAAGAAAAGAAACTGAAGATATTCTCAAAGAAGATGCAGAGTTTGTCATTGACCCCGATTTCTTTCTCGCCCCACACGATTCCGATATTTATCAACGCCTTCGGCCGGCGTTGATTGAGGGTTTGCGAGTTTACTTTGCTCGCGACAACCTAGACTCACGAGTGGTCGACCTCGACATTGGCGGACGCCTCGATATTGCACTCAATGCGACCGTCTATCGGGTTATGCAGAAGAAGGCGGCTGACTTTGAGTCACTAAAGGCCAGTATCATTTCGCCCGGTTACGCGGCGGCACGCCATGAGTACGACTGGTCGGTCTATCGTACCTCGTTGCGCGAGCGGTTCGAAGTGGAGCCGGTGTTCGGACAAGAGGCTACCCGTGTCGCACTAAAGCAACTTTATGTGGAACCGCGTGCGGCTTGGGCGAATGCGGAAGCCGTAGAAACTGTCCCACGCATTTGCGAGCCAATGCATGACATTCTGCGTGATTGGATAAACGGTACAGACGGCCCGCGCCTGAAGCTCGTTGTCGGTGGTCCCGGTTCTGGCAAATCCAGTTTCGCCAAGGCATTCGCTGCGGAGATCGCGAACCATCGCGCGTCAATCAAACCGATCTACGTGCCGCTTCATCGCATCGGCGTATCACTGGACAACAGAGACAATAGAGTAGTCAACGAGCAATTGAACGACTTCCTGAAGCAGCACGCCGGCTTCAGTCAGTCTCCATTGGAGTTAGATCAGAATGGGAACGAGCCGTTTCTATTCTTGTTTGACGGACTTGATGAGATGGTCGTGCCCGGTGGTGCTCCAATGACTAGTGTCGCGGAGCGGTTTACGCGCTGGCTCGACGCTCTCCTTGAGGTGCACCGCGGCGCCCGAGCGATCGTCCTTGGTCGCACCATCATGATGTCTACGTTTGAGCGCCTCATTGCGACAATCAAGCGTAGCGACGTCTACCATTTGATGGGGCTCGCACCGTTGCCCGACACGATGCGTCGAGCCACCAAAGACCGTGACTTTGCGTTGATCGAGGCAGATCAACGCGAGAAGTGGTGGTACCGGTACGCGTTGGCCGTCAACGAGGATCCAGAACTACCCTTGCTCTACAAGGCCATCGAATTTGAGTCGCTCACCAACGAACCCTTACTTTGCTATCTGCTGGCGATCTCGGAGACCTACAAAGAATCCATCAAGACCTTGTCTGGCGATGAGGCGTCACTCTACGCAAACCTGATTGACAGTATCTGGCGACGCGGGTGGGGCGATCCGGCCGGCCCACTAAGCGACGGTCGCGTAGGGCCCGGTGCCCGTCTTAGTAAGGATGAGTATAACCAGCTGATGGAGGCAATTTCTTACTCAGCTTGGATTGGTGGCACTTTGCGTGTTGCAAGCCAATCCAAATTCGAGGGCGCGCTTGATTTTCTGAATCTGCGGGAGTTGTGGAATCGATTCAACACCGACATGGACCGCGATCTGGCAACTCTGGCGCTGACGTTCTATTTGAAAGGGAGCGAAGACGAGAACGGATTCGAGTTTACCCACCGAACCTTTGCCGAATTCCTGCTGGCTCGACTACTATTGATGACGTTTGTCGAGGTATGCATTGATTTCGAGAATCTGAAGACTGAGTTTGAAGATCAACAGCTTCGCTGGCTGGTGTTCGTTGGCGACGGAGAGATGGATCCAAAGCTGGTTGAATTTCTCCGACTAATAGCCAGGACGCTACCGGAAGAGCAGATTCAGCGTGTCACAAAGTCTGGTCAAGACTTGCTTGAGGCGATGATCAGTCACGGACTTCCGACGCATCGCATGTACTTACCGGAAAAGGATATTGAGGCGCATCGAAGCGGTCCAACCATTATGTGTGGCAATGACCTTGAGCGCCTACAAAGAAATGCCCAAACTGCGTTTCTTGCGTGCTACTCCGCAATTCTCTATTCGCGAGTGGAGTCGCCGGAGCCCATTGCAGTGGGCTGGTTAGAGCAGACGGCTCCGGGCATTCTTTTGTCACGATTAGTGACCAGTCGCAAGGCTGACGGCGCCGCCTCGGTGGCATTGGCAGGTCTGGCGATTGGGCGACCCGAGGACCATCCTAAAGGGATTTTTTCTCCATTGCTTAGCGGCATTTTTCTCTCGGGTGCCGACCTTTCAAACACAAGCTTTTCGACCGCGCAACTTGATCTTGCCAACTTCTCGTCCTGCTCGTTCACGTTCGCGGAATTTATCGATGCCATCTGTGATCGTTCCGATTTTACGCAGTCGACGGTGGTAAACGGGTGCTTTAACCGCGCTAGCTTACGCGGCACCATTTGGAACGGCGCCAACGTTCGCTCAACGGAGTTTCACCAGGCCAACTTGGAGTACGCAATTTTGAGCGACAGCCAGTTCAACGAATGTGATTTCACGGAGTCCAAGCTCATCGGCATGCTGGCCAATGAGGCTGATTTCAGCAACTGCAATTTCCGGTTCGCCAAACTAGAAGAGGCAGATTTTACGGGCAGTACCATCGATGGAGCTGACTTTTCTCAGGCAAATCTTGCTTTTGCCGATTTTACCGGCGTGGACATGAGACCCGCGAAATTTGACGGTGCGAATTTTTGGAATGCGATTGTTGAGAAAGAGATGATGCCCGAGGACTTCGAGGAACGGGTTGTGATTATCGATCCGAATGATTTTGAGCAGGATACAGATGACTATGACGGCTGATAGTCGTTTCGATCCGCGTTCAGACTATCGGATGGATAATTGATTCACTAGACTTGTTGCTGTGGCTGTTCGCCTGCACAGTTGGCTTGTCGCCTTATTTTTTTTCAGGCGTTCAACAGACACGGTTGCGCTTTCTTCCTCAGCCAATTCTTCCAATGGCCTTTCTTGGGGAACACGGTAGACGTCCTGGTGCTTAGATGGCTCTCAGCTTAGCACCGACAATCCTACAGGCTGCTCGGGCAATCCCTTGGAGCGGGATCGCTCGATCATTATGGCGAATCCGTAGTCCGTTCGTCGTCGCAATCGCAGTCGTCTTGCGGTTGTGTCAGGCGATTGTGGCGGCGTTGCGCATCGATCCATTCTTGCGGACCTAGGTTGCGAAGCAGCGCATGCCACCGCAGTAATGTGATCATTTGCCCGGCACGAAACAGCGCGTCGGCTTGTTCGCGAGTGAAACTGTCATCGAGTGTCGCAGTGCGGACGAATACCTGCAGGTCGGTTTTCATCTGATGCAGAATCAACGCTCGAATGGCGACGGCATCGCATAGCTCGGGGTGTGGGTGTTCGTCAGCTAATGACGCCACACAGTCATCGTAGCTCGCAAACTGCTGCATCCGGCCCAAGGACATGTACGAAAACAACCGCCTCGTCGGGGTCGCCATAGAATCATTCTTGTGGAACTCCGACAGTGATTCGAGTTTCTCAACATGGCGCAGATAGTCGGCACGAATGTCGTCGTCGGGTAGTAACTGCCCCATTTCTTGAAGCACGAAAACCGGGTGCAACAGTGGGTCAAACGGAAAACTTCGAAACGCGACGCCGGGATAGTCAAGATTATCCTCGCCGCGTTGCGCCCGTAGTAACTGGCTTGCGTCAAAGAACGAGTAATGCGGTGTGATCGATGCTTCAGGACGTTTGTCGACGTCGAGTCGGCGCCACGCGTCTCGAAGGCGTAGCGACACGTCGAACATTTGAAACGGTAGGTCGGTAATCGCAAGATTGGGTTTAAATGAAAAGATCGCACCGCCATCTGAATTTCCCAGCAGGCCACTCTCTCGGGCGATGCACCAGTCGGGCATCCGCTTGTACCTGCAACTGTGTGACGCGAGCCGGACCATTAGTTCATAGCCGGTATTGTCTCCGATTCCGCCGTCCACCAAGTTAAACGTACGAACTTCCTCAACGCTGGTTGTTACCGAGACTTCGTGACGCGTCGGGTTGAAAGCGAATGGAAATGCACCGGAGATGGCAACGCGGTCCGCCAGCGAAAAGCGCGAGTCGTCGCGTGGTGATGTCACAAATATCGAGCTCACCGGGCCTGTAACAACGAATAGATCGTGTTCTGTAAATCCAACCTGATACCCGTAAGTCAGGTCGGTGGCATTGATGACCAAGTGCGGCCGTGTTTGATTCGGTCGTTCAACGTGCTCTTCACCCTCGAGCAACAGTTCGTCGAGTACCTGTGCCTGAATGTCGACGCGCGTGAACCAGGGTGACGCCACCTTGGCGAAGTTGGGCAGCGTTAGGAGCTCTCGCGGCAGGTTGAAACGCGAGCTTGAAACCGCCTCTCGAAAGGTAATCGGAGATCCGCCACGCCAATAGTACGAACCAATAATCGACCCACCGGACACCGTAGACAGATGTGTCGGTCGCAATCCCAGTCGCTCCAGCGTATCGAGTACCCCTGCATGAAATACTGCTGCGCGATAGCCTCCGCCGGAGAGCGCCAGACCGAACGGTTCTTGTTGCCATTCGATCGTGTGATCGATCGGGTCAGGGTGCGCCCAGTTGGCCGAGTGGCGATTTTCGTCGATTGCTAGCGGTTCGCCAGGAAACCAGCCGGGAACCGAAAGGAATAGCCACCAGGTCGACAACAGGCTGTACGTGTACAACCAAAGGCTCAGTCGGCGGCCTACTCGCCGGACGAGCATGATATGCACCGCCGCGATGACTACAAGTGCGACGACTAACGCAACAAGGTCCGCGACAAGATGCGATCGATAAGGGTCACTGTCCGTTGTCCACCACCACATTCGGACGGCCAATACGACGGGGACAGCCAAAAGCATTGCAGATATGAGCCGACGTAGCCGCTGAAACGAATGACGGCCGATTACTCTATTGTTCACGTGTTATCCCCACCAAACTTCTTACAAGGATACCCCACACGCAGAACGGTGAGGCAGCTCAAAAGGTTGCAAGAATTGCTATGACTTGTCTATGTTGCACCACCCCATTCGCCATTGGTAATTCTCGCGAGTAGGTCGCGGTCCTTAAGCTGGCAAGGGGGCCTGATGATATATTCAACAAGGCGGAAAGCGGATTACGCCACGAGGATAAGGGCTCACGCGGGATCGGTCCTACTTGCTCACGCCCATTAGCTAATCCTGATCCATGGCAATATCTTGAACGAATCAATCGACAAGACACAGGTTTTGCGAATTGTGCAACGGTCATCCGGCTGGGCGTCCCTGCCGGAGTTGCTGAACGAAATTGATAGCAACGTGTCGGAAAGCGCACTCCAAAAGCTGTTGTCTGAGTGGGTGCGAGATAGACGACTGAGCCAAATCGATAATCATCGATTATCCCGATATCGCTTGAACTTCCGTTGGGACGGGCCAGGCTTTCAGTTTCTTCAAGGACTAAGTTGGTCGAGCCGGTCCACGCTACTCAATCGGCTTCGAGACTATTGGACTCACCACTCGACCTCTATTGAGGGCAATGCACTGACGTTGGGTGAGACCTACGACATGCTAGAACTCGGGCTTACTATCGATGGGAAGTCGGCGAGCGACCATGACCAGGTAATCGGCCACGCTCGTGCTATGGACGTGCTCTATTCGCGACTGAGTTCGGACGTCTCCGAGCAATTGGTTTTCGAGCTGCACAAAGCGATTCGCCTCAAGGCAATCACCGATATTTACAAACCGAACGGGGCTTGGAAGGTGGAGCCAAACGATACGTATGCTGCGACGCGAAACGGCCGGCGTATCTACATCGAGTATGCACATCCAGACGACGTTCCGCACTTG
>WURV02123098.1:0-19364 GCA_011762755.2 Epimenia babai
TTTTCTATAATAAATGTATGGTACTAGGTGACTATTTTATCAGTATGTAAATCGATTCAGATGGAAATTAACAAATTTTCCAAATATAACCATAACCCACATGTTTTTGCATACTGGTGAGTTAATTCCCACAAGAAGCATTCTCCAGTATTGTTCTCGCTTGTTGCTACGCAACTCCCATATTTGGTCATAACGATGATATCTAACGTAATAATTCCATGTTTTCGAATAGGAGGCGCAGGATCTGTTGTGGGGATATTGGTCCATGAGTCCAATAGTGCATCCCTGAGCTGTTCGACTGTGCCAGGATGATCATTGTGGGCACAGATAGGCAGCCTACAGCATGTCCCATATATGCCCAATGAGAATGTGATGAGGTGAGCGAGCTGGCTAGTCTATTCTGTTGATTCTTTCATCCCTAAGGTGCCCATTCATGATGATGGCACGATGAGGATTAGAATTATCATCCAATCAGAACATTGTCTGGACCAATATCAATAGCCAATGGCCTACAAACACGTCGTGGATTTCATCGCGGTATCCGACACCTGTTAGCATGCTGTTTTCAATGGCATGGAGGTCAGTACGATGCCACCTCAGACCATGACCGACCCGCCGCTATATCGGTCATGTTCAACAACTGTAGCATCTGAATATCACTCATTCGGCCTTCTTCACACACAAACACGACCATCAGTGAAGTCTAGACGGAATCTGGATACATCTGTGAAGAGTGCAGTACATCACTAGGCCCGGGTCCAAGTGGCATATTCTCAACACCAGTCATATTGATGTCTGTACTGCGGAGTGAATGCTTCGTGGAGACTTCCTTATGGTTTGGGTATATACACATTTTGAATGTTTCTCTGCAAGGTTGTAGCTGCCGAAGTGCGGTGTCTTACAGCGGAGAGGGTGATGGATCGGCCCTGTGCACGGGTTGTAACTATGTAGAATCCTGTACCATGTCATCTACTGGCTGTACCAGTAGTCTAATAGCGATTTGAAGCGTGGGAGATGACACTTTGAGACACTCAACTCCTGAGTCACATGGTGCGGGGACACGCCAGCCTGGACCATGCCAGATCTTCTGACGTCAAATGTCAATGACTTTGTCTTGGAGGCATTCCAGTAGATAAAGGTACACCTCATAACCACTAAAACACTACTTCTAATGTTAGAAATTCAGTGTGAACAGTCCAAGTCAAATTTACAAACTGAGCTCATATGCTGTAAAATGTTGGTACCCGTGGTAATGGGCTTAGCTTACTATAGCCTCGAGTGATAAACATGTCAAAGATGTTTTCTTCACTCGCCAACAAGGCCCAAAGCTCTCCAGTGAATCAATTACATTTGTAATGTATTTTACATATATTTTAGTGTATCTTATATTATATGGGTCCTTAAGAAGTTTTTTGAGTAGTATATTTACCATTTATACAATACATCTTAAATTCAAGGCAACATGTACATGACAACAGATTTCCAAATTTCCAATTTGTTGCTGTAGCAACTACCACAGATATCTAAATGTTTTGAATACCAAAATCGGTTGGTGGAGCCCTGAACCAATAATTTCCAAGTTGTGGGTTCAGGACTGACCGTTCTTTGTCTTTTGTTTGGGCCACTCATAAACCACTTGGACTACCTTTCAATAATGTTACATGTTACAATGTCATTGAAACATCACAAAAATAGTCATGCACGCAATTACACATACCTAGATATCACAGAGTTACTTGGCAGATTTGAACTTGTAGCTTGCACCCTTGATATTAATGATGTTTCATCGGTGGTACGATCAATATCTTCAATGAACCCAGAGTGTCTAGTCCAACCATCCATTCCATCAAGTTCCACCTCATCTTGCTGGATGCCAGTATTTTGACCAATCAAATTGCACTGATTACTAGTATCTCCTCCGCTGTTGCCTACGCAATTCTGTGCTGGTAGACAATCGCTCAAATCATGTTCTGTGATATTATAGATATTATCGATTACACTTTCCATTGTCTCGCACACAACTCCATCGTATATGCTGCTATTTGTAAAACAACTCATATAAGATGGTACTTTATTAAAAGTAACTGCTTTCACACCCGTTCCCTTCAAATAACACTCAGAATCTCTCATTTTAGATGGTGATTCAACACACTGATAATCACTTTTTCCATTACAGTCAGTTATATGACAAGTCTTCCTTGAGCATTTCTCTTTCACTTTTTTTATATCAACACTTTTTGTTATATAAGATGGTAATTTATCAAAGAGTTTTTTAACATGAATCTCTTTTTTGTCATGATAAACTCGAGAGGCCTTATTTTGATATTTACGAAAAAATAACGGCGTTGTTTGCTTATTACGGAATGCCTTGTTGAACTCCGCAATATCCTGAAGATTTTTCAAATGATTTTCATACTCTTCAAAATCCTCTATGTCTGCACAAATAACGCCATTTCTTTTGATGATGTTATTATCCAAATCAATATTTTCATTATCAGTGTTTACATTGTTTAAATGGTTTTCATATTTTGATTCTTCTACTGCATAATAAATATTTCCACTTGTCTGTTTCTCACTTTTTACCAACATTCCCATGTCCTTGCACCATGAGTTGCTATTTTCAAGATGTGATTCCAAATTCACAGTCCCAAAATCTGATTCAGGCCTTCTCCCAACCTTCAGCACATCAATCTTATTGTGTTTATATGAAACATCCGGGAAAATTTCAGGAATGGACGAATGGTTAAGATATGAATTTGATTTGGTTTGGCACAACTCAACAAAATTCTCATTGGCTTCCAATCCCGCGCTGCCACACCAAAAGCCATTTTGATCTGCTGTATTATTTTTCTCATTCTCAACACCCCGACATGCAAATCCATTTGCTTCATCAACTATTCCTTCACATGTAACACTACTATTGGTATTGACTTTCTCCAAAATGTTGTCCGAGCTCATCACCGATTCACCGAAATGGCAATAATTTACACTTGAATCAAAATCAACACCAACAACTTTACTACAATCGATTGATGGATCAACAATCATATCAACTGAAATGAGCTCACCAACTGTATGCATCTTTTCACCAATCAGATAACGTGATTCTTGAGTCCTAACATCCGAGATAAGTCTGCTGACAACGCTGCTACAATTTCTCTCATTCATCAATAAACTCTGGGTGTCTGATATCAAACACAGACTATTCATAACAGGTTGAGATGGACTAATATTCCCCGCATCATTCTTAGATTTATCCGATGAGGAAATTGCAGACTTTTTTGACCAGTGAAAATCACCGTGAATAACAGAACATAAACCGGCTTTATCATTCTTTCCAGTTTTCGTTAAAGTATCCCTGGCCACACTAAGCTTTGTTTCAACTGCATTTCTTTGTGTTGTAATCTCGGAAAAATGAGAAGAAACCAAGTTATCAAAGATAGAAATTTTCGCGAGAAAAGGCGATGATGAATTCGAGACAACTTCCGGTAAATGAAACAATCTAAAACCAGAAACTGGCAATATATTGGGTGATTTCAAGCAAATTTTACTCCAATGATTGTCCTTTAAACGCATGAACGGGGGAATATCAAGACAAGTCATCGAAAGATTGAGGGTTGGTTCACGATGCTGTGATATCTGAGATTTGGTATCATCATCACATAAGCCTCTTGGGTTATCATTGGAAATGGGTTTTGGCACAGTATTAGTGTGAGATAGCTGTACTGAGGTTGTAGTTGGTTGATTGCTATCGTTGATGTAGTAATTATGGTCATGTGAAAGATATTTATCGTAAATACCCAACTGCATTATCAGGCAAACGAAAACCACTTGGTCGATGCTTTAATATTTTAGTCAGTTTTATAGATGATCCGTAGGTTGATTGGGCATCATTGGATATTCCAGGATACGGTAATACAATCACTGATTTCCTCGTAGTTGCTGCTTTAATACAATTGACAACTTCAGCTGCATCGAGCTCAACTGAAAAATGTGAGTTGATAACACAATCAACTATGATGGATTCACAGTACAAAATTTACAAAATGTGATACTTCTATGTTATTGTGCGTTTTACAAGTAATCAGGGTGTTTTAGAGGTGACCTGGTGTTTCAAGGGTTATCGGGTGTTTTAGATATTACCAGAGTAATTTCGCAGGTGACTGGGTGTCGAGTGGTAGGAGCACTGGACTTGTAACCAAAAGGTTGCGGGTTTGAGACTGCCTACCGACTTTTCTGCGATGATCCACAGCAAGTCATTTATCTCCAATTTCTGGAGTATGTATGTATGTATTTATAGGCTGATTACCGAAGTAATCGTTGTGATAGGCCATCCTGGGCTCTTATACAGAGCTAGCCCATTAATGTGGTTAACACAACAATCTGATTAGCCTCAGTTATAAGGGGTGGGGGAAAAACATCCAGTGTGAAAATCCCACCGAGTCTGGGCAGACAAGTGACCTATTTCTATTTATGCCACTGGTTCCAATTGTCTACTTATGAACAACATATGTCGCACACTGGGTTAAGTCTATGATGGTTTCATGTTTAATTACAATGAGATGACAACATAGCAGGAGGTTAGCGACATAGAGAGCATCTGAGGCACAGCAAACATCAGGGAAAAAGCCCAAACAGAACCACACTGCGAGGGCTACCCAGACCCCCATGGGCAATGGGGTTCAAGGTATTTTCAGCCTGAAAAACGCCACAGTTAGTATACTGGTTGGAGCGGGATTTGAACGAGGGACCTGGATTCAACGTCAAACGCTCTAACCACTATGCCAGTTTCCCCCCCCCCCCCGATTTCTGGAGTAAATCCATCTC
Source organism: Epimenia babai (assembly GCA_011762755.2). Lineage (NCBI taxonomy): Eukaryota > Metazoa > Mollusca > Solenogastres > Cavibelonia > Epimeniidae > Epimenia > Epimenia babai. The sequence goes on from WURV02123098.1 coordinate 4,828, forward strand.
CAAAATAGGTAGACACTTGATAATATCAAACTGTTTCATCTTTGACGGGCAATATGCGAGTGTCGAGAGTATTGTATCTGTGCTGAATAGAGCTGCTATTAAAACACAACTAAACCACATGCCAAAGCCCTGGCAGATACCTGTGGTCTATAAATGTCCAAGGTAATTTTACAGGTGACTGAATACTTTCCCAATTACTGTGCGTTTTACAGGTAACCAGTTATTGTAAAAGTGACTGAGGTGTTTACAGGTTACCACTGGGTGTAGTTTTGCAGTGGTTAGAGCATTTGAATTTGAAACCAGAGGAGCCTGGTTCGATTCCTGCTTTAGGCAGTATCCGTGTTTCATCTTGCATTTTTCGGGCAGAGAGCGCCTTAAACCCTTGTGCTCATAATGGTCTGGGTAGCCGTTGCAGTAAGATTAAGGTGTTTTCCCTCCGATGTCGCTGTGCTTCAGATGCTCTATGGATCTTGTCTATGTCGCTTACCTCCCCACTAAGTCATCACCTCATTGTTAATGACCATTAACTATGGATCTTAGCAGAGTGTGAGAAATATGTTGCCCGTCTGTACATGTTTGGTACCATAGATGCAAATGGAAGGTTTTTAAATGGATGGGTTTTAACAGTAAGTGTATTTCCCCCACCTCTTGTACGAAAGGCTATTGAATTTGTTGTGTTAACCACATTGGGAGGTTAACTTTGTAAAGGGCTAAGAATGGCCAAATGGTAATTAGCCGGTATCAGACCTGCCCGCAAAATTTTTGAAAATTTAGGTTTGTTGGTTTGATTATTGGCAATTATCTAGCATACTACTTTGTGCTATAGACCCCTTGAGGAGTCCACAATTGTAAGGATTTTATTGAGATTTTTAAGGCATCGGTCCTCAACGGAAGTCAATTTTTTCGCATCTCTAAGTTTAAGAGCTTTTTTTAGTTTTGAATATATGTACATAGACATATACTCACATTGATATGTATAGTATGGAAAGCCGTATTAGTCGTAACAAGTGCGAAAAAATGTAAGGGTAACACCATTTGAGACTGGTGAATTTTATACATAGTTTTTGCATATATGTAATATGCTTCGTAAGGCTAATGGAATGAAATCATTCACATTGATATGGTGCTTATATATTTAGTAGAATGCATTGGAGGCTTCAAATGGCCCGTAATATTTTGTGCTAATGGGCTTAAGAAAAGACCTATGAAGATTGTGCTTTAATGCCATAGCATTAGTAATAGAGGGACGAGGACTTGCTCCAGTCGGAGAGACATTTGATGTACTAGATTCCTTTGTGAAACTAGTTATCAGCTAATTAGGTTAGTCGAGCTTCAGAAAAGGAAAGGTTGGTGCTCATTTTGTTAAGACTTCAAACTTTGGAGCAAGGTTGGCTCATTTTATTTTACTTTATTACGATCATACCAGTTATAGGGACATTTTTATCAAATCCAGCGTGGGACAAAAGTTATTACCCATTTTTGTATGGCATATAATTACTAGATATTAATTTATATCCAATATAAATGGACTATATATGTATATGTATGTTCACTAAAGATCAACTTAACATCTACAATGAAATTGAACATGAATATATAATGAACAAATAAAATTAAAGGGGAATTACAACAAAATACATTTTGTGAACAATTTACATTTTGTGACTATGACACAAAATGTACACTTACCGATTTAGACTCACACACAAACTTACAAGTAACACAAAACTGAAGATGCCATGTGTAGAATGTACCTTAAAAAATCGTGTATCTTGTTCGAATTTACAAATATTAGGCTGTTACTTTATGGCATAACACTATGCTAAGGAAATCTAATACAGAAGGCTATTTGTAAAGAATTCTGGAAAACTGGGTCAGTATACAGAGGGAGTGGGTGTTACAATATGATAGACCACCACCTATACGAAACAAGAGGCCCAAGAGGCCTCAAGATGCTCACCTGAAACAAGAGGCCCCAAGATGCACACCTGAAAAAAAGAGAGAAAAAAGAGGGGAAAAATGAGAAAAAAGAGAGAGAAAAAGAGAGAGAAAAAGAGATAACAAGAGGCAAAAAAGACCCGACAATACCCACTAGGATACTGAAACAAGACAAGAGGCCAAAGAGATCCGACAATACCCATTACAATACTGAATTAGGACAAGAGGCCAAAGAGACCCGACAATACCCACTAAATGTACCAACTACTCACGATGCTAAGACAAGAAAATACAAGTCTGTGTGAACCTCTTAAGCTGCTCTTGAAAAGATTTTTCAAGAAAAAAATAAGAACATCGGCAGAAAGTACTTTCCCTCGCTGCGATGACGATACCATGAACAAGTCTGGAAGACACTATCACTAGGACAATATCTGCCAAATGGCAGACCTCTGCGATATGAGTTCTTGAAAAGATTTTTGAAAAAATGTTAATATCGGACAGATGGACGACGCACAAACTCCGATCAAAAAGCTCACCGAACATAGGCTCAGGTAAATCAAAAATTGACTATATAACAAAGGAGATTGAATGAAGTAACAGTGAATTAGTATATTAAAATGATGTCCTCACAGATCACACATTAGAAATTTTTGATGAAAATATCACAACAGTTTACATCACACCTTTTATATTTTGTAAAATTGAAATCATTATCGCTAATAGTACGAAGAAATCATTTTATAGTGAAGATTCAATGATAAATTAGCATCATTGCTCATCATTATTAGCAGATATGTACACGTATGATGTCAATTATACAATTTCAGTAGCTGTATCAACACGATTGACTAATTTCAGTTATTATTACAATTTAAATACAATTCCTAATTAGTATGTAGTAAGGTTACTTACTAAATGTATCCAGTTCTAGCATAAAGATTCCTGACTGCGAGAATTATTCATGAATTTTACTGCTTTATAATAGAGCAACAAATATCCTACTATTGTATTGTACATTTATTGGGTTCTTGCATGATACAAACTAGACTGTGTATCAGGTTGCCACGAGTAGAAATAAGACAGTGGGCTGTCTACAAGTGTGAAATGAATGCTTTACATTTGAATAATGCCTGATGTGTTAAAACCACACTACTGTACATATAAGATACAGATAATATAAATTACATACTGAAGACACTCACTTTTAAAACAAGGGATATGAATTGATTAATTATACTGTATAGTGAAACACAGTTCAAAGATAACTTTTTTATGGTAATTAGAGAACAACTGTCACTATCAACACTCATATAAAAATAAACAAGAGGCCAAAGAGACCCGACAATACCTAAACAAGACAAGAGGCCAAAGAGACCCGATAATACCCATTACAATACCGAAACAAGACAAGAGGCCAAAGAGACCTGACAATACCCATTATTATACTACAAGACAAGAGGCCAGATACTCCACAATACTCATTGTGATACTCTGTCAAAGACCTCTGCAATAAGCGTTTCGTGAGAAGATTTTTAAGAAAAAATACGAACATCGGCAGAGGTTACTTCGCCTAGGTTTGATGATGATACCATGAACAAATCTGGAAGAGACCATCCCTACAGCAGTATGTGCCAAATGGCAGAACTCTGCAATAAGCGGTTTTTTAGAAAATTTTTTATTAAAGAAAAAAATACAAACATCGGCAGATGTTACTTCCCCTAGCTCCGATGATGATACCATGAACAAATCTAGAAGAGACCATCGCATGGACAATATCTGCTAAATAACAGACCTATGTGATAAGCGGTTCTTGAAAAAAATAATTTTTAAGAAAAAATACGAACATCGACAAAAGTTACCTACCCTAGCTGCGATGACGATACCACAAACAAATCTATAAAGAGACCAACCCAAGGACAATATTTGCCACATAGCAGACCTCTGCGATAAGCGGGTCTTGAGAAAAAGATTTTTTAAGAAAAAATACAAACAGCGGCAGAACTTACTTCCCCTAGCTGCGATGACAATACCGTGAAAAAAAAATCTAGAAGAGACCATCCCATGGACAATATCTGCCATATCACAGACCTCTGCGATAAGCGGTTCTTGAGAAGAAGATTGATAAAAATATACAAACATCGGCAGAAGTTACTTCTCCTAATATCTGCCAAATGGCAGAACTCTGCGATGAGTGGTTCTTGAGGAGAAATTTTTATTAAAGAAAAAAATACAAATATCGGCAGAAGTTACTTCCCCTAGCTCCGATGATGTTACCATGAACAAATCTAGAAGAGACCACCCCGAGGACATCTGCCAAATAACAGACCTCTGCGATGAGCGGTTCTTAAGATTTTTTTAAGAAAAAATACGAACATCGGCAGAAGTTACTTCCCCTATCTCCGATGACGATACCATGAACAAATCTAAAAGAGACCGCCCCAAGGAGAATATCTGCCAAATAACAGACCTCTGCGAGAAGCGGTTTTTGAGGATAAGCTCAGGTGAGCTAATAAAGTGTTCAGGGTAGAAGTGGCACATTTGTTGCCTATCTCACGGACACCTACCAAATACAGTATGCGATTAGCATCAGAAAGAAAGCAAGACATATATTGAGTAGTAGATCAAGAAGTTTCATCAGTATCAGAGTTTCGGTCACTGTGAAAGAGACCAGACTTAAGGTGACTTAACTTAGTGACAGCGGATGGTGATAGTAAATCTGAAGCAGTAAGCCCGACATACGCCCAAAAGCACTTGGTAACTAACTTAGAAACAACCTTGAGATCAAGAATCTCAAGCACACATTTTTTAAATCGAGGGGAGTATTGCACATTTACTTTAGTCTCAACTTTAGACAGCAAATCTACCATATCTACATTTATTCCATCTGTGTAGATTAAGTCCGTGTGTTGCGTGTACTAGATTTTAAAATGCCCGCTTTAATTTAATTTTGATTTTTTGAGCCGTTTTGCAAGCGACCTATTTCTTCTATGTAGCACACAGGGTTTTTGATAAAGTATTTACTTTATTTTGATTAACTATTCCATGTTATGACCTAACATTGGTGACGTCTGTGTTTTTTTAGAATTTGTTGGTGGGGAAATTAGAGTTATCAATGTGGTGATAGTCGAAGGCACTGTGGCAATTTTAAATGGCTTGAAAGAAATTTATCAAGTTCGTGTAAATCAGAATTTTTTTCATATTTTGGTGTTGTCTTATCTTTTTACCTGTTTTTAATGTGATATAGAATTGATATAATCTATTATACATCTATAATATAGATGTTTGGGGTAATATTTTGCGAGAGATAATCTAGGCTATTTACACAGCGATATTTCTTGCGGCAATTTCCCGCGCTAGGTAATATTTGCAAGAAATCGCTAATAGTTTCAAGAAATATCAGATTAGAAAAGTGCTCCATACTACGCAATTTTGCGCAGGTTCAAGCACTGTTGAAGGAGAAGGTTGAATGCTCAAACCATTGGTTGGGTCAATGTGTACAAAAATCGCGCTGAAAAAACTGGTGAGAAATGCACAAAAAAACATGGTCCCATCAGAGGTATAGGTTATTTTCTGTGCATTTCTCTCTAGCTATTAATAGAATCACATTGGCTAACCCTATTACCATCACCGAAAAAACTGTTTTCTTACACCTGTATTAGCAATTCACTATTACTTGCAAATACTCACAAAAAATTGTAGTGATAATATCACAAGAATACCCAGTGCAAAGTCCTATAAAAGATGAAAATATCTTTGTAATAAGGTGCTACATGCACTTCCAAGGAGTTAGCAAGTTTCCCTCAGTTCAATCACAGGTGTATGGCACTAATACTTTGAACATGGTTGTCGAGAAATGTCGCAATTTAAATTAACTCCCTTTGCTGTGGTTGTCAAGAAATGTCGACATTGTAATAAACATCTCAGATAGCATCCTTAACTCTTTGGATTCCGGTTGGGGTGTCATTCTCGTTCTTTTAGACCTAAGTGCTGCATTTGATACAATTGACCGTTCAATTCTCCTAGAATTGTCTTCATCTTTATTTTGGCATTGGTGGTACAGCTCCTGATTGGATAAGTTCTTATTTACGCGATCGTTTGTTGTGTCTGTTTGCACTGCAACATCCTATCCACGGGCTCTTCATTACGGCGTTCCTCAAAGATCAGTTCTTGGTCCAATTATTTACATGGCTTACATTACACCTCTTGGCAATATTATCTCTGAATTTGATCTGAATTATCATTTCTATGCAGATGATACTCATATATGGTTTCCAGTCAAGTTAGATGATCCGCGATCTCTGAGTAAGGCCATTGATAAAATTGAATCCTGCCTCTCAGCCATATCGCGCTGGATGTCCCTCAACAAGCTCCAGTTTAATGCTGACAAAACCGAACTTTTGGTCTGATCATCAAAGTACAGAAAAGCTCCTGTACCAACCATTAATTTCCATTCATTTCAACAGGTCCATAATTCATCCAGCATCTTACGCTAGAAACCTCGGCTTTTACTTTGACTCTGAATTTACATTTCACATTTAAATTTCTCACGTATTGAAATCAGGCTAATATAATATAAAGTCAGTTTCAAAATATCTCACCCCCATTTCAATCAAAACATTAATTCATGCATTTAATACGTCTGAAACTGGCAGCTTTAACACCCTCCTGTATAACCTCCCTGCCCATGAAGTGGTCAGCCTTAAAAAACTGCAAAATTCTGCTGCTAGGATATCTTGATCTGCTATACATTTGCGCATAATCCCTATACTCTGTCATCTTCACTGATCCCAATCAAATGTCGCATCATATCCAAGATCCTAATCATAACGTACAGATGTCTTGACGGCACAGCCCCATATTATTTAGTAAATCTTCTCTATGTCCATTTTCCATCCTATATAAACAGACACTCGTCAGTAACATCACTCATTACCCCTAAGACAAAACTTGTGAATTTTGGTGATCGATCATTTTCGTATTCAGCTCTCTTGATGTTCAATGCCCGTCTTCCTAAAATACGTTCGTGTTCCAATTTCCAGCTCACTAAATCTCATCTGTTCAAAATTGCATTTCCGAAATAATTGTTCCTTTGTGTACCGTATCTCGTGTGTATAGTGTGTCTAATGTTGAGTGAATTTTGTCCATTGCGTCATTTGATGTTATTTACCCAAAATGCCAATTATAAATTCTTTACCAATACCATTACCATTAATGCTCCGAACACGGTTGTCAAAAAATCTCACTATTCAAATTAACTCCCTTCGCCGCGGTTGTCAAGAAATGTCGACATTTTAATAGGTCAGAAAACCCCTCAAGATCGGTTTTCTAGGTTGGAATTTCTGAGACATCGATGCCAATAAACAGAGAGGGTATTCCCCTTCGCGATTTAGTGCTGCCGTACTTACATCTCTATTACAAATTTTTGAGAAAACTGCTATATTTTAATGTTTATTCTCAAAATTGCTTAACTCAGGACAAAACTGCATGATGCTGGAGATTTTGACAAAGCCTCAGTTGATATTTTTGCAGATAGCGATTCCGATTGAGTTTTTTAATGGTATCATGCAAGTTGATGAAAGTACAGGTTACCACTCGGCAAGTGATATGGATGAGGGGAGAAGATTTATTGTTCGCATACGAGACGCATTAGCATATTCATTCTTCTTCGCACGCTTGAAGCTTCCTTATAAAAATTTCAACGTCACCAGAGGTTCTGGGTCATTAACGATTAGCGATAATTCACCTTAGTTTTAAATAGTAGTAACTCAGATATACCATACACGGCGGTATGAGTTGAAACAAATCAGTACAAGTCAAAACTTTTTTTAAGATTTACGGTATGAAGGTTTAATCTGTCTTGTGTGAAAATTTCAACATTGCAGAGTATCTAGATATTTAATGATAAATGATCAATAATTCTAGTGCGCTTTTCAATCTATGATATACTATGTGACTATTTGTGATTTTTAACTCAGTCTTTCATATCACCTGCCATTATATCTTGCCATTGCGCCAAGACACCGATATTGTAGTTTGATTTATGAATGAATCTGACCAATTTACTTCGCCGAATTTCCCTTTGATTTTTCTACAAGCCACAACTATTTTATTTGGACTGCGTTGTAGATGGCATAAATGTCATTAAAAGAATACCAACAATTGCTCCGGTGCGCTGTTTAGTCCACCATGTTGCGCAGAAATTGCGCAGTTACGGTGTTAGGTGTTAACTATAATAACTTGATAACTGTTCAGACACATCGTCAACTCGACCGTCCTCATAGTCTCAATCTTACTCAGTGGAACGTTCAGTCTTGTGGTAATAAAGCCACTGTAATTAATTAAGTCCTCGTTGAATGTGACATCTATATCCTATTTATCAATGAGACTTGATTTAAGAATAACGGTCTAAATGGGACAGTGGTTCACAATCTCCCACCCAGCTATTCGATTGTAGGCGTGCCTCGTGCTACTGACAGGATTGGCGGCGGCAACGCTGTTGTTTTTAGAGATGATGTTTCCGTCGCTCTTATACACGATTATGTTGACGCAATCTCCAGTTTTGAGTTTATCAAGGCTTCGATTGTAACCTCTCTGCCTATTCATGCTATCCATATCTATTGGCTTCAAGGGGTTTGGCGTTTTCTTCGAAGAACTTAGAGATCTCATCACCTATCGTTATACCACTTGCAGTAACCTCATCTTCATTGGCAATGTCAACATACAAATGGACACACATGATAATCGCGACGGAGTCAAATTCACGGGACTCTTGGATTTTCTTTTCTCTTAACAAAGTGGTTTGTTAACCGAGGCACACACACGGTCACACTCTGGATATTGCCGCGTCCTCTTTGAAGTCATCAATCGTAATCGAATCTGTGTTGCAACTGCCCATGTCTGATCACTTCTTGGTAATCTCTCATCTTGATCACGTTACTCTATCTAACCTTGCTAATTGCTTAAGTAAAGAGGTTCACAGGCTCATCAGCAAAATCCAAACTTCATCATTCATTGCGGAACTTAACGCACGTATCTCGACGCTCGGTTGTTACTTTCTTTCAGTGGACGACGGCATCGATAAAATCACCCGATTTCTTGCCTCTGCACTCGACAACCATGCCCTCTAGTTTCACGAAAGCCTTGGCGCTCTAAATTTTTTTTGCCATGAATAACTTCAGATATCCTAGCCTCTAGATGATCCAGATGGCGTGCTGAGCGGAAATGGTGAAGCAGCAGATCTAAAGATGACAAACTGCTTTATGACAAACTCTCACGTGCTACTGTCTCTCTTATATATTCAGCCAATTGCGCCTACATTACTAATATCATTGTAGAATCAAAAAACAGCCAGAAACAGTTGTTCAACAGCTTTCAACTCTCTAACCAGTCAATCCCATTCTCTGGCATGCTAGCAGATAATATTCCTTTCACTAGTGTTTCTCTACGTTTTGCCAATTTCTTTTCTAATAAAATTACACTTTTAGGTATGCTATTGACCATGAACCCTGCTATCACATTTTCTTGGGCCAATGCACTCCAATTGCTGGATCACAATCTTCTGTGCTCATAAATTTCATTCCTCTCACAACTGAATCATTTACCAATGTAATTCATAACAAGCCTATCAAGACCCCGTCTATCGACGTTCTTCCAAAGCCCGTCCTCCCTTCTCTTTCATATATAATCCCTTTCTTGTTCAAATTTAAATGTGCCACTATACGTCCTCTCTTGAAAAAGTCATCATTCAACAAGAACACTTAAGAATTACAAGCCAGTGATAAAACTTGCGATATTTTTTAAATGGCTTGAGCATGTTGTCTATAAGCAGCTGATTGATTTCCTCACTCAAAATACCCTTCTACCTTCAATCCAGTTTGCTTATCGAGCCAAACATAGTGCTGAGAGTGCTCTTCTCTCAGTTTCGAGCGAGATCTTCTCCTAGTGTTGATTCATGCCAATTAGTCATTCTTCTCCTTCTTGACCTTTCCCCCGCCTTTGACACCATTGACCATTTCATTCTCCTTTCTCGTCTTTCGCATTCATTCGGCATTAGGAGGACCGTTATTTATTGGATACAGTCTTATCTGAGACAGCGATCTTTTGTTGTCAGCATCGATCATAACTGCTCCGATCCTCTTCTCCTTTACGGAGCGCCGCCAAGGCAGTTTATTGGGACCTTTTTTGTTTAGCTGCGATACTACCCCTCTTTATGATCTCATACCATCTCACGGCCTGCAGTTTCACCTCTATGCTGACGATACTGAGCTATAGCTCCCGGTGGATATTGATAATGCCGCTAAGTTATCTTTGGCCATAGTTATCGCTTGAGTGGTGCCTTGATGACCTTTCTGATTGAATGACACTGAACAAGCTCCAACTGAACTCCTCAAAAAACAGAACTTCTCTGTATCTCCTTACCGTCGTATGCCACTCCCCCTATTTCGCTGCACTTCAAGTCATCTATTATCACACCCACCACTTCAGCCAAAAATCTACGTTTAACTTTTGATGCTAACATGTCTTATCATCTACATATTTCACATATAATGAAATCAGGTTAAAGTTTCCTCCAAACATTCGCGCAGTCTCTAAATATTTAAATCACATTCAAACAGAGCAACTTATCCCTTTTTTCATTACGTCATTACCCAATTCTCTCCTCATTGGTCTCCCCTACATCATGTCTACAGAGATAACAAAATGCTACTGCCAGGATTTTACGCAAAATTCCATCATGAATGCACATTACACCTTGCTTCAAATCGCTATATTGGCTTCCCGTGCACTAGCGTATTCAGTTAAGGCTTATCCTTATCATTCTTACATTCAAATGTAATCATAATTTAGCTCCAATCTACCTCTCAGACCTTATCACTATTCAACAGTCATCGTGTATGACTCGGCAATCACCCACGCTCATTCTTGTTATTCCTAAATACAAACGTAGAAGATTCGGTGAGCGTACATTTCACATTATGGGACCTAACTGTTCAACACCCCCCCCCCTGCCGATATTGAAGCTATCTCATCATTCTCCTTACCTAAAAACAAATATTTGTTTAGTTATGCATACTAGAGGACTAATCATGATCAATCTCAGGGGCTAATGAAGAATTTTTAATATTGAACATATATACGGCATTTTATTGCTACTGTGATTGTTAATTTTATTTTACTCTAACATTAGCCATTTTTATGTGTGTGCGTGCGTATGTACGTACGTACGTACGTATGTATGTATGTATGTATTTAGAGGTTGATTACCCAAGTAATCATTATGATAGGCCATCCTGGGTCCTTATACAAAGCTAGCCTATTAATGGGGTTAACACGATAATCTGATTAATCTCACTTATAAGGGGTGGGGAAAAACACCTAGTGTGAAAAACCAACCGAGTCTGGGCAGAAAATTGACCTTTTTCCATTCACACCACTGGTTTCAAATGTGTATATATGAACTACATATGTCGCACACTCCACCAAGTCTATGACAGGTCCATGTTTATTTACAAGGAGATGACGACATAGCATCTGAAGCACAGTAAATGTCAGAGGGAAAGAGCCTAAAGAGAACCACACTGCAAGGGCTACCCAGACCCCCTTTGGCAATGGGGTTTAAGGCGTTTTCAGCATGTAAAACGCCACAGTTAGTATACTGGTTAGACCGGGATTTGAACCAGGCACCCCTCGATTCAAAGTCAAACGTTCTAACCACTATACCACCTGCCCCATTCAGACAATTTTATTGTGTACGCAAATTTTTATTCAGATTATACTTTACACAATTACTGTAAAGTGTCACTGAAAATTCATATTAAGAGTAGCACTCTAAATCAACTCATTTATTTTTATTATTATTATAGACGGCTGCCTTAGGTGAACCATGCCTAATACAAAGCTAGACTTTTTTCATGCAATTTCTGAAGGTTTGATCTGTATTGTGTGAAAATTTCAACATCACAGAGGTTCTGGATGTTGTGCAATCAGCCATAATTCATTCTCTTGGTCAATTTAAAAATTTGTTTTTGATACACTTCTTCCCCTATATCATACTTTGTGCGATCGATACGCAACGTCATCGGTGACGTTTGATGACTTTGACTGTTATTAGTAAATATTTGGATGCCTTGACAAGTAAGCTGATTCTAATGAATTCTGACACTAAATTTAAATTAAAGAGTGAAGTTTAAAATCGAAGTTTCTAAAGTCTCTCTGATAGCCATGTGTTAAAATGGCACTATAAATCAATAAAATTTCATATTTCATTTCATGAATCCAAAACTGTGTTCATAAGATAGGAGACAAAATGCTGGAAACAGATAAGGACCTTGGAGTAATATTCGACCAGGACTAAGATTGAAAAAACACATGCACAAATCAATAAATACAGCAAACATCAGACTTGGTATCCTAAGAAGTTTGAGTACTTTTGACAAAAACTCTTTTCTAACTTTGTACAAAACCTTTGTAAGACCTACTCTTGAATACAGTTCTACAGTATGGTAAAAAACCTACAAAGTGGACTGCATAGGATTGGAGAATGTACAGAGCTACCAAGTAAATAACAGGTATGAAGGAATTAACATATGAGGAAACACTGAAAGAGTTGAAATTGCCCACACTAGCTTACAGAAAAAAAGCAGATAGGATTTAGGTATTCAAGATAGTGAATATTATTGACAATATCAAGAGTAACAAATTTTTCCAGTTTAGGCTAATGATAGAGATGGCAGAGCTAATAGTACAACTATACGTAAACATAGATTTAGAAGTGTAATCAGGGAGAAATGTATTCTCAAACAGAGTAATAAACGCGTGGAATGCCCTTCCCAAAAGTGTAATATCTAGGCAGATATATCATCAGGATCATCAACGTAATGTTATGGCACGTAACTCTAAGCACGGTGATAAAATTTGCCAACGTATTGATGATGTAGAGTACCTTTTTGGTATTATTTTACTATTACACCCACAAACTTTCAGGTATTAATTTACAGTATCGCGGTATAATTTGCTGTTCTGGAACATATATGTGGTATACTTACTGTCGGAAATTACTCGCTTTGCCAATAACTTATTTTATTTTTGTATACTCCAGTTATTTATACTCATAGTAAGATTACAGTAGCAAAATTGCCGGTATCCGACATCATCGCAATGACTTATAGTGCATTGCACACGCGCGTGCTGTTTTTTTTGTTTAAATTTCGTTTGTGTACAAATTTTATACACTCCTGCACCATGCAAACAAATAAAAATTACTAAAAAACAGGTACATTAGGGTTAGTTAAGCGTTAGGTTAGGTTATGGTTAGTACTGGGAGTATGGTGGAATTAGGGTAAGGGTAGATTTTAGGGTTCGTTCGTTAGAATTTGTATAGAATGTAATGTGAGAGTTTCAGGTTATTATTATTATTATTATTATTATTATTATTTAATGTGGCTGACATTTAAGACATCCTAATTAATATGTACAGTCTTGATGTTAAAGGGGGTAATTACTAAAAACGGCTAATTTCCGACGATGTTAAGTATCAGATTCGTTCCAAACACCCCAAAACAGCCAGAAAAACATGAGTTTGTTACTAAAACCTATGTGGGTGTAAAAGTAAAAATTTACCCATTTTGTCTTCATTTAAATATAAAATTTCATATATTAATTACTGACCGGCGACTACTATCTACGGTACGACAGACGTATTTATATTTGTGATACAACAAACTCGTGGAAAGTTACGGGATGTAACTCTAAGCACAATGATAAAATTTGCCAACTTATTGATTATGTAGTTAACCATTTTACTTTACACCCACTAAACTATATTTAGTACACGAGCCTAAAATTATGCGTTTGGTTATTTAGAGTAATGTCAATGGGGCTACCACTTTGGTTCTATGAATAGGTGGAAAGAAATGCAGGGAAAACATTTAAACATCAGAGGTATAGGTTTTTTCTCTGCATTTCTTTCCAGTTATTTGAAGTATCCAATAATTTTCAATTTCCATACAGGTGGGAAGTTGCCAGTTGTTTTAATATAAAAGCGAGAGGCTTGATCAGATATGGCATAATGAGCTTGTCCATGATTTGTTGCATGCCTCCTTTTTATCAGTGGATGGTGATCGAAAACTCTAGGATATTTCTTCTTCGCGTTATTGGACGCAGCTGAAGTCCGTTAATATTGTAATTTTGCGAGTTACCTTGAGAATTGATTGTCTGTCGTAATTCTTCTGTTTATTTTGGACCCAATAGTACCATTGTATATCGCTAGCTATGATGTACGGACTTTAAACATTAGTGGTTCTAAAAAACGGTGTTGAATACCCAAACGCACAGGAGAAGTTCGCCCCTGTAGCTCAGTTGGTAGAGCACCAGACCGGTTATCTGGATGTCGTGGGTTTGAGTCCCATCAGAGGTATAGGTTTTTTTCTGTGCATTTCTCTCCAGCTCTCCATGGAACCAGTTGGCTAACCCCTATCACCATCACACCAATGGTACTCATAATTCTTCGACTGGCTATTTCTATTCGATTGGTCATGTATTTTATATATATATATATATATATATATATATTATTTATGTGTGTGTGAGAAGTAAAAGAA
>WURV02123209.1:0-16068 GCA_011762755.2 Epimenia babai
TTCTATGGCGAGTACATCGTATTCACGCGATTATACCGAGTAGAATGTCACTATCGTGTACTAAAACTCATTGTGGTGGCCGTGTGAGTCAGTTCAAATATAAGCAAATTAAGTGGTAACACCTTTAAGGCTCACTGCGGAGATATAGATCACAAGCTTTCGAATGTTAGAACATTCTTCATCAGGTGAATGATCCATAAAGGTGTTACCACTTAATTTGCATATATCGTTTACTAAGACACCTGCCAATCAAAAACATATGACGAATAATTGGCTGTGAGTTCTTATTTGTCTTAAGAACTACGTAAGGTAAAATATTTTCAGTTCTGCATAGACAAAGGGCATCTCAAGATGTACCAAGTGGCCTTTCCACGATTATTTTCCAAGTAAATATGACCATACACTTTTTAAATGAACATTTCTACTTGCGCAATGAGTGGAACTTCAATGAAAACGTAAGAAAACTTGACTACTGACAAATGGGTACACATGTAAAATCCGTCAAACCTCACCCCTCAAAGCCAAGTCGAATGGTTTATGAACGTTTGTCTTTTTCGTTTCGCAGGCGCCATTGATAGCGACCAACTCTAACTCGTCATCCGGTCGAAGAAACCTTCCGTCGGAGTCCGACAACCGTGAACTTTACGATCGCAGACACGTGATAGGCGCGAGCACGAATTCGGCGGATTTCCACCAATACGAAAGCTTGACGCGTTTCGGGAAGTTGCCGGATATCAAAAGCGAATATCTCGAACCGACGGTTGGAATTACTATACCAGCCAATGAAACTAGCTCGTCTCGTGTCGCCGGGCGCCAATTGGCTGTTCCGGATCGCACGAGCCACGAATATTTCGCGTTGGAAGAAATGAGCGGTGCAAATCGGACTCCCGATGTCGGTTCCGATAAACCACACGATTATATAACAGTGATTGACGACAGTGAGGAAGATGGCGCGCCCGCACGTCGCCATAGCAACACACAGACGCGTTCGAATGAATATTTCGTTCTGGATAAAATAGGATGAGAAGACTTATAAAGCTGAATTATTTCGTAAGAACCGCAGGTCAAGCCAATCAAGGCTTTCGGATGAATTGAATACACCAGATAACATTGACATGCAATAAAACTTTTTGTATAAGATGTGGTTTTTAGTATCGATGTCTATTTACACTATTCCAAATAATGCGTATGGGTCTGCGGGTTTAATTTCTAATGCCGCGGGGTGGATATGGGGCTAAACATATATTAGGTCACGTCAACGCCGGTCTGGCTGCTGGAGATCTTCGGAATTTTAGACGTAAAGACGTGCGGGGATGAAACCGTGCACGCGCACCATACAGACGCGCGCGCACGTACATAAACGCGCGCGCGCGCACACACACACACACACACACACACACACACACACAAGCACACAATATAAGGTTTGCTGGTAGCTAAGTATCAGTACGAGAAGGCCACATTGGACGCGACACATTAACAGAATGTAATATCAGTGAAAGACGCGAATACATTTCCAGTATCATAATGTAAATTTCAAACGGGAAAGTGATAATACTATCATCCTACATATAACGATACATATAAAATTTATCAGGCTATGTGCGTGCCGGCAAAATCGTTAGAAAAGAGAATACACGAAGATATAAAATAGATATATACATGATTAGATGCACTCATCCTTTGTGTTCCGATTAACAGAACTCGAATATACTCTATAGGGTCCGGTTGTAGCTGACCAAACGTTAAAATCACCCCCTCCCCACACTTCGTGGAAATCTATGGCGTTAATAAAATATTTTTGAAACGGGCTAGCATGCTATAGACGACATATCAAAGAGGTATTTTTTAATAATGTATATAAAAGTCTAATTTATGTCTAATTTATGATCCATCTCAATTATCGAAAGTTCTTTGTTTCGTGTTTAGTCATCCGATAGTCATATAACTCTAGACATCCATGTATATTGTATAATATTGGGTTATATGTTTTATTGTAAATATTATAATAGTGCTAGTTATAGAGTGACCATCAGGTATGTATATATTTTTAGGTTGCCTTAATGAAAGTCACTGTAATTGATTCTTAAAATAAACCATATCATTCTCTTAAGCAGTATGCATTATTTTAACCAAATGATTCACGGTTTATAACGCGGCTACGGCTATTGATCATCAGTATTTATAATATATATACTCTGTACCACGACCGCCACTGTGTTATAATAACAAGTCACTACGATTACCCTACCAACGTGTTATTTACAAATATCCGAAATACGTCTCTCAGCCCGCTCAACGCCCGATATTCCTCGAAATTACTAATATTACAGTATAGATGATGATAGCGTTGTTCGACTGAAATAAGGGAACCTGGTTTCTTTCTCGAGCAGAGCGATGCTCTAGTTTTAAATGTTTAACTGGTAGTAACATCGAGGTAATCGTGATTCGGGTCTGAATACGCGTCATCAATCCCGGAGTTGTACGTGACGTCATATACAATATCGGTGACGTCAGACATTCCCGGTGCAGGCGCTACGTAATTTCGGCTGGTCACGTGATACGCACAAGGCAACGTGAATATTTTATTGGTCGTCACGTGGTCGTCGTATAAGGTTGCTGGGTCAATATAACCCGGACTAGTTTCGACGAGTTCGCAAGGGTCAAAGTAGGCCATGTCTTTGGGTAAGGGCGCGAGATGAGATCCAAGCGAGGATCGCCGATTTTCACAGTTTGGTAACGGAAACACTCGCACACCAGTTTTTTGGACGCAAGTTCCGAAACTTTTGCCATATTCAGAGCGTACCGGATGCGTAGGACGGTCGGAAACGCAAAAACTTTTGCTTTTCGACATTAATTTATCGTACATCATCATTTCCTGCGCTTCTGTGTCGCCGGGGAGTACCTAAAAACCCCACAAAAATAGCAATTTTGAATGTCTAGAAATGGCATATGATAAAAATAATAACTTATAGCGACAATTGCACGAGAAAGCTCTAGAACGAGGGCACGTACATTATAAGATATGGCAACAATGGTACGAATTAATACGTAATAATTAAAATAATTATTCGGAGTATTTTGTTATGAAAGTGAATGTATAAAGAAACTATAAAAATCGGTCATTTATGATGACGATGCATTGTGGACAAGCTATGAGATGGTTGGTAAAATAAACATTTTCATGGCGAAATTTTTTATGAATTAAACGCGGTATATTTTAGTCACCTCGTAAAGTCCCGAGTCGGCGTCGCTGTCAGCTACCGGGGTCGTTATGTCAGTTCCGGGAATGATGCTGAGACGTGGACCGAGGTCGGGGTGGTTTACACTTTGACTTTGGGTTGACGGGGGGCGCGGCGGGACGGGTAGCCGATTCCTGCCCGTTGTGTTATGTTTGGGGTACGTTGGGTCGCTCTGAAAGAGGCGCTTATGTCATTCAACGTTTCTGGTGAAACATTTAAAAACCAAAGGTAAAGGTGAAGGCAAAGGCGAGGTTTTGGTGCTACTTTATAATTAAATGTCAGTCGCACGTACAACATTGCCTTGTTACATCCAGAATATATTTTTATAATAAACCATTTCACGACGAATCTTTCTCAGTATTCAAGCACGAAAATCCTGCTCATATCCTGATGTGGAAGGCGCGGGAAAAAAATCCATGGTTTGTGCCGGTTCGAACTCGCAACCTCTCGCATGAAAGGCAACGCTTCCAACTACGGCGCCAGTAGGTTAAATACCTATAGGGAGGCAGATAATTATACGAGAACATGGCGTCATCGTTCCAGGAGGTATTTGAGTGGTAGAAGCCGTGGATCCGTGACACAAAGGTCGCGAGTTCGATACCGCAGGGCCGTCGACTTTGATCTGCGATGTTCTTCAGCATGTGATTTATCTCGATTATGGGGTAAACCTATCTCGAAAATAGGTAGACATTTCATATGATTTTCGATGGGTAATATACCCGTGTCAACGGTATTGTATATTATGCGCTGAATAGCTGCAATAAATATTTCATAATAAACCGAATCAAAGAGCCTGTATTGGTTGAGTTGCGCTCCATATGAATGCTGCACTTTCCCTTTCACGGACCCAAAGTAAAATGTGCTGGAGAAAACGTGTCACACATTGATCACGATTGTTGAACGTAAAATCAAAGTCAGAAGGAAGTCTTTATGAGAGGCCCATAGATGATAAAATCACGGTGAGATACTTGCATGTTGAGAAGACACGTTAACACAAGAGTAGATCGTGACAAATCAACCAGTCAACACTTTTCGTGTGTGTTAAAGGTAGTGTATCGGTGTGAATTGATATTACAAACCCCGTTGTTGTTGTTGTGACCGACGCCCGGCCATTTGCCACTGAAACGGCAGCTGAGATTTCTTCTGCTAGATACGGACGACGCGGTTGAGGTGCGCCTGGGAACAGGAGGAAACCAATAAGCGATGTGAAGGTAGATTAAATCTTGAGAATAAACGGGTTATATGCCCGAGGTATATGTTATTACGGAGAACCGCCATCACAAAATATCTATATCTATATATATCTATGTTTGTAATCACAACAAACACAAAAACGCGCTATAAATAGACCCGATGTATAAAAATTGCGAGAGGTTTCCTCGAGCCCGTAACGAAGATGACTTGTCAACCGTCATTTGTCATGACGTATTTGCAATTCGATTATCACTGTCATTCACCCGATATTTATCTTTGAAGGGACGTTAAATTGCAGTATATAAATGTCACACTCTACTTTTATTCTGACTTGATTCGTAACTTCCGGTCAGGTGCGGCACCTACCATTCCATGTGAAACCTTAAGAACGAACATTTCAAATAATTTTTTTTAGATAATGAGCATGTGAAAACTATGTCGGCGTTGATGGTGTACTCTTGGACAAACAACCTGGACTTTTACCATGCTTTGGTAAAATGCTTTGTTTTGAAATCAGGTTATCCTACCATAACAAACAAAAGGACTAACCCGCGACAGTAGCGTCGACAGAAACAAGCTATTAGGATGAGAGTAATGAGGAGCGCCAAGATGGAACCCGCGGCCACGCCGATTAAAGCCCCGGTGGTCAGACTCGCATTGGACGACGGCTTCGAAACGTTTGGTTTCTGAGTTTGCGCTGAAATTTTAAAAAGAAAATACCATGGTACATGACGTGATAATTAGCATAATGATATAACGCGACGATTGATAGGCGTTACGTTGCTATTGATAGGCGTGACATCGCGATTGATAGGCGTGACATTGCGATTGATAGGCGTGGCATTGCGATTGATAGGCGTGAAATTGCGATTGATAGGCGTGAAATTGCGATTGATAGGCGTGACATTGCGATTGATAGGCGTGAAATTGCGATTGATAGGCGTGACATTGCGATTGATAAGCGTGACATTGTGCTTAACATGATATCATAGTTAACAGATATGATGTGTTGATTGATGGAGATAACGTCCTACTGAATATACATAAGTATATGGCACTTGATTAGCAGAATACGATACCAGTCGGTAGCGATTAACAAAATTTCGAAAGTTCATGCCGTAGAACGAAGCATTGATATATGAATGCTAGAGCGGAACACAATATGACTGCTATAGGAAACGCGCTGGAAAAATCTACAAAATAATAGGCAATATGTATTATTTGATGGAATATTTAGTTATTTTTATAACTTTTGCGTATGGCCGATTTTAACAAATTTACCAACCTAAAATCGTTTGATTTCCGATATTTTTTAGGGCGTTTGGGATGATGATTTCGGGACTTTGCCGAGTGTTGGTTTTGGTCTTTACGGAGGATGCCTTTTTGAGCAACAAGTCATTTTCTAGACTAATTTTTAGATTGCTTTTCGCCGGTGTTTTATCATCTTTTGCGCTTTTATACGCGTTGAACTCCTCTGGTTTGGCGTTTTCTCTCGATTGGCTATTAGCATGGTTAGGATGACTCTTGGCGGCCACGCCGATGTTGGAAACTTTTCCAACATTCGACTTGCTGTTAATAGAATAATCAACGCTTAAGCCCTTCTCTCTGATTCTGTTATCAGTCTTTGTTCTATTTATAGCGATAGACTTGTACGGTCTTTGGTAAAGTGGAGTCGTGACAAAGAATTCGAAGTTTCGCGCGGTATAAAGTTGGGGTTTTTCCACTGGCGATTTACGATATTTCCATGACGCATGTGGATTTGCCACTGTCGACCGATCGTACTTTGTTGGCTGCGTTGTCGGAATCTCCGTCTGCACTGTAGGAATGAAAGACGTATTGACAATTCGATTAACGATATCACTGTCATTCACCCGATATTCATCATTGATGACACCACCTATATCTGATGTCACATTGGGTACAGCACGACTATCGGTCAAATTTGTGCCTGCGGAATGAATGTCAAAATTAAAAATGACCGAAGTGGTACTGTTTTCAACTCCTAAAGGCATTTCTTCTCGCTGTGTTTTTGGCGAATCCGAGTCTGTCGAGCTAGTAATCCCTAATATCTCCCCCAAATTCCCAATCTTAGCACTCGGAGTCGTCGAATGTTGCGCGACACTGTGGGTGATTTTAGTTTCATAGCCTCTGGCGGTGTCTTTGGGAATCCCAGAGTTATTCAGCGACACTCGTTCTTGCGAAGGTCGACTCGATCGGAACGGTGGGGACTTATACACTTTCGTCGATGCGATGGTCGTAGTCGGGTTATTCATTTCATCGATGATCAACATACTCTTGCTGGGAGAAACCGCGTGCAATTTTCCACTGGTGCTCGATTCAGTTGTGGGGACGTCAGCGACTTGAGTTACTCCGGTACTTTCTGCTTTGTTTTTGACGTTAATTGCGATGTTAGTCTTAACACTGTCACTTTCTTCCTTGAGTTGTTTTTTCGGCTGTTCTTGCGGTTGTTGTTGCTGTTTTTGTGGTTGTTTTTGCTGTTGTTGCTGTTGCTGTTTTTGTGGTTGTTCCTGCTGCTGGTGTTTCTGCTGCGGTTGTTGCTGACGCTGTTGTTGATGATAACGATATATAATATCACGAGCCAAATATGCCACCTGCTGGTAGGAGTAATACGGATACTTTTCTTGAAGCATGCGTATGATATCATTATATGAATATACAGATTGCGCGGCCATCGGTTTATCGATAATTTGCAACGCAGGGCTGCCCAGTCTCGACACTTTTTGATTGATATACACTCTCGGAGCTTTCTCAGCAAGTGGTTGGCTACTTTCTGCCTGTTTCGTAATTTCTGCGCCTGATTTGGCCTTGTTCGACTGTTCAAGTGACATCGGCGGCTTGGCAACAATATCCGGTTTCTTGACACGCACGTTGCCGTATCCCAAGGGCTGATTTAAGTATACTGGAATCCGCGGTGGTGCGAAAAAGTTGGGACGCCTCCCGTACTGATGCACGTGGTGCAATGCGGCTGTCTGAGGCTGCGGAGCACCAGGGACGATAGGTCTGTAGAATGGCATAGGCGTTGTGTTTATTCCCCTTAACCATTGGTTCCGCCACCCCACGTGACCGGCTCCGAGACGCGGCTGGAACTGCGCGTGCCCTAAAATTCATCATTGACGTCTCAAACGGGT
Organism: Epimenia babai; assembly: GCA_011762755.2. NCBI lineage: Eukaryota > Metazoa > Mollusca > Solenogastres > Cavibelonia > Epimeniidae > Epimenia > Epimenia babai. The sequence goes on from WURV02123209.1 coordinate 7,586, forward strand.
GTTAATCAGATTGGGGGATGTAAGAATGCTGTACGTATTGGCCTGTGTGTTACATAAGGCGGCATTAGGAAAATGGAGGATGATATTTGTAGATCATAAAAATACGAGAAATTCTGTCTCATATTTGATGTGATCAACTCGTAGTTTTTGATGAAGCTGTGATTTCAATTGCTGTGGAGTCCTCGGAGTCATTCAAGACATCTCACGATGTCGAGAGAGCGTTCTTTCAACCGCAATGTCGATGATATATCACTACAATATCGTTGTGCACGACGACTTTCCTGACTTATGCTAGATATCAAGTACGCGAACTTCAGCCAACCGTCCTTATTTTATATATTGCTTCTAGAAAAGGCGCCTATCTCCGTCGATAGAAACTTTGACGCTGCAATTGGGACTGTCATCCTGATGAAAGTACATACAATGCCTATCTTAATATCACAGCATCGTGACTTGAACTACACGCACACATCGTATTATATAAAAACTTATATAGATACATGAGTAATCTTACATACCTCTGGTGGCAGATGGGGGGCATAGAAGAGACTGTATCTCGCGGTCACAGACTGGCGCAGCAGGGTTGTGGTTGGTGCAAATGTAATTTTGGCACCAAGGGTCAATCCCGCATCGTCCGGCAAAATGCGTTTCTCCCACAACAACATGCAGTAAGGTGCGGTTGGTGTTGTAGTGACGCTGGTCTAATATGTAAACTGCGTAATAAAAACACATGCATTTTCGTTATTCAATTACATTTTTTTCAATTTCATAACATGCCCAAGTGCCTTGAATAAATCTTTTATTTCTAGGCTGATTACCGAGGTAATCGTTGTGTAGGCCATTTTCATTCATGGCCATTTGCAAAGCTAGCCTAGTGGTTAACACGACAATTTTATTAGCCTTACTTATTTATATAAGGGGTGGGGGAAAACACCTAATGTGAAAAACCCACCGAGCACCCTGGGCAGACAATCGACCTTTTCCATTCACGCCACCGGGTCCACATGTCTACATACGAGCTACATATGCATCTGAAGCAGGATAAACGTTAGAGGGCAAAAGTCCTAACAGAACCACACTGTAAGGGCTACCCAGACCCTCATGGGCAATGGGATTAAAGGCTTTTAGCCCGAAATACGCCACTGTTAGTATACTGTTACAGCGGGAATTAAACCAGGGACAGGAAGTAATCTTTAGATAATACCTGCAATAATGATGCAGATATACTAATGGCTAAAGGAGCAAATGCAGAACTTCAATCTAGTGACATTGGAACACCCAGAGACACACAACGTACATACTGTTTTCTGAACATTTTCCCTGAAGAAGCCGGCCGCACGTCGAGAAGGGACATATCCTAATGACCTCGAAACAACATTCTTCGTTCAGATCGAGGCTGTAGAGAGGCTCGGTGATGAATTGTTGGCTGTGTGTGTTCATCGCTGCCTACTGGAAAGTGTACTCATGGGTGATCTTTGTGTGCGTTCAAAGCTGCATACAACGTGATGTGCTCATTTGTGACGGTATGCCCGCAATGACCTCTGTAAAAACTGTAAAAAGACGTTCGCATATTGTTGATTCTGTCGGAAAATGAAATACAGAGCGTTATCTTCCTTTTACATAAACCATATCACTTACCACTTTCGTTTGCACTCGTAATAAGCGATGTAACAAGATGATCATATACCTCACCTGATATCGTCGATGTAACATTAATCGATCGATATCATACCCGATTGGGTCGAAGCAACGTGACACATTCAATATTTCATATGATTTGGTCGAGTTAACATAATTCTATCAATATTTCATATGATTTGTTCAATGTAACATAACTCTATCAATATTTCATATGATTTGGTCGAGTTAACATAATATTATCGATATTTCATATGATTTGGTCGATGTGACATAACATTATCAATATCTTACCCGATTTAGTCGATATAAATTCACACAATCACTATCTCAACCGATAGGGTCGATGTATCAAGATCGAACGTTTCACGCGTGAGTGTAAAACTATTTGAAAATCGAGACCCTTACAGCAACAACCTTTCGAATAAACTGCCAAGAAATGACACTTTATTTCAAGATCATTTTAATGCAATCACGTCGAGAATTTCCGGTAACTCTAAATATAACATGATTGTATTTATTTGTGGAGACAACGGAAAGAAAACAAAGAATTGTTCTAGTTAATATTAATTACGATTAGTAAAATCATGACCGGAAGGAATAACGTATGCCTAAAACGCGGCATTATTATTGGACAGCGAAAGTTGAAAATTTGCATAAATTAGCATACTTGCGACTGGCGTCACTATAACAAGGTATATTGGGGCAAGTTACTATGAATAATTGATGAGATTTGTACCGGTAATTTTGACTAGTCCTAAAAATTCCTAATTACATACACCAGAAAGTTTTCATTGTTTCTATAAAATGTATATTTTAATGAATGATTATAATATTGGTTGGGTTCATGATTTTTGCAATATCTTACGGAGTGAATTAAACAGCTCTTACTCTTTATAGGGCTAGAACAATTTTATTTAGTCATTTGGCGTAAGGCAAACGTATTAAGAATTATCCTAAACTCTGGAGCACTTCGTGAAGTAATTAAATCATTGAAAAATAATTCCGAAAGTCCTTAAATCGATCCGAATTATAACCAGTGCACTATTTGTGGCGTATTTCGAGCCAAATTCCCCTTTAAGCAGCCCTGCAATAGGGTAGCCATTAGAGTGTGATTATAAAAGACTCCCTCCGGCATGTGTTTTGAGGACAGTCTGAAGGATCTATAAGGGGCGCTTACCCCCTCTATCTGTTGTTATTATTATTATTACTCGTTATCGGCGTCGTCATTGTCGTTGTCGTCGTTGCTATTGTTGTTGGCACTTAATTATTAATATACTGAATATTTACAGACACTAATTCACAGTTGTACCTAATTAATACGGCAAACTTATGAGTGATAACTCTACAATCCAGTAATTGTCACTGATTTTTACCCACAAGTAACTGAGAGATATGGTTATCAATTGAGTCCATGAATGCCATTACATAGTTAATGTAAATTTACCGGTTGAAAAGGTAAAGGCGAGGTTTCGGTGCTACTTTCTAATTAAATGTCAGTCGCACGTACAATATTGTCTTCTTATATTCCAATTTTTTTTTATCATAAACCACTCCACGACAAACCTTTCTCAATATTCATTTCTTAATGTGGAAAGCGCGGGAAAAAATCCCTGGTTAATGCTGGCTCGAACTCGCAACCTCTCGCATGAAAGGCAGCGCTTCTAACCACCACACCACTGGCGCCATTACACGGTTTGTCATCTACATTGTTAGTAGTACCAGTTCAGTCTCTAAGATGTCTATCTCGGCTTGTTTTTTTGTAAATAATCATAAACTTTAAAGCATGTAGGCTGTCTGTGAGCCTTTGCAACCCGCGGGATGTATGTATGGACAAGGTTAACTGTCTACCCAGACTTTGTCATTTATACTAAGGTGTTTCACAAATCTATTAAACAAGACTGATCCGTTCGTCGTGTAAGCCACAGCATCCTTAGGTTATCTTTATGAATGGCGAATGCAGGCGTACAAAGCGTTTAGCGGCTGTTTTCAACTTTGTATAAAGTGGTCATTCCTACATCTCGGTATCGTTTACAAGCCGAGATTTTTCTCCTCTCAAATACATCGCAATCAGACTTTCGTGGCCTATCTGGTTTATAGTCAAAGGACAAAAACTCAACTATGTTGTCAATTCATGTGATTTCAACGTCTCCGGTGACGTCATCCTCTACTAAATACTCACAGAACGAAGACGAGCTTTGTCGAAGAAGAAACTTGAGTGTCGTGTCCCAGTAAATAGAGCACTGGCACCCTCTACTAAATACTCACAGAGTGAAGACGAGCTTTGTCGAAGAAGAAACTTGAGTGTCGTGTCCCAGTAAATAGAGCACTGGCACAGTGATCTGGCAATGAGTCGTGGGTTCGAGCACGACACACCTAGAGTATCCATTTTTACAAAACACCAATATCCTATACCGAGCGTCATCTCGCTGAGAAAAATGTTTTCGATCCTTTATTAGCGATTTAAAAGGTATTATGGTTCCTGCACAGCAAGGACGTACAGCCGAAACGCAAGAATCGGGTCTGAACGAAGCTCGCATGTCACTTACCGTACTCGCCGAGCCTTATATGAATAAAGTAGGATAGAAGTTACTAATACAAGAACGGTAATCATTTCTTACTCCCGACCGTCTAAATATCCGCCTAAATAAGGTCTTACACGACGAAATATAGTTTTTAGAATCCGGACGCTATGTGGTAATCCAATACATTTTCTATTGTTGTACAGTAAAAAAACGTACAGTAGACAACCGTACAACACACGAACAGTGGAGATAAACCGAAAGAAATCGCTTTCGACGGCTATCGAGGCATGGGGATACGTCGGCTAACGTCTAAGTAGGGTGAATCTCACTTGACTACTGGTGAGTGTTGACCGATGAAGGTTGACCTTTTTCGTACAATCATGAAAACCCCATGGATTTTCAACCATAAATTACAACGACGCGCCTACATTGACTCCTTAACCAACACTACGCAAACCCATCGACGTATAAACCATGAATATCCCCCTCCCCGGATGTCATAACTAACTACATAACAAGAACATTTTTCGTTGGAACACTGTTTTTACCAACAAAAAGTAATTAAGAGGACATAAGTGAATTATTTTATGACACATGCGATGAGAACAAACAATTCAATTAATACCGTATACATCACAGATTCACCAATATTAAACCAATTATTTCTACAGTCAAAAGTTGTTTTTTGTAGCATTAGGGCTGTTATAATTATAACCGTTCCAACGTCTGCAACGAATTAGTCTTAGAGATTGTAAAGGAGACCCATTGGTTCAGATCATCGCTTACCCCATAACGTGTTTATATCAGCGTTCCTCTATGTAACGTAACTGTGTTTCTATCATGGTTTTTCTATATAACTTAGCTAATAAGTACACTTCGATAAAATATATTTCATTTCAGCTGTGTTTATGTCATGTTTTCTCTATATAACGAGACTGTGTTTATTTCAGGGTTCTTCCGTATAAGGTAGCTGTGATTACGTGAGGTTTCTTCTCTATAACGCAGCTGTGTCTATGTCAATTTGCTTGTACATAGCGTAGCAGTGTTAATATCATGGTTCTTCTGTTTGACGTAGCCTTGTTAATGTCAGGGCTCTTCTATAAAATAGCTGTATTCATGTCAGGGTTTTTCTATATAAGGTAGTCGTGTATAAAAAATTGCGAATCTTGTCTTCGATTACTTTGCTTCTCGGTTACCTCGTAAACTTACTATCAAACATTCACCGCTTGCACTTATGTAGCCAGACACAACGTTGCAAAACAATGCTACTATATTTCAAAATCGTATGTGACGCGAACTTAACCCTTACCGCACTGACATCTGTATATCACATTACTATCCCTATACAATTCTGCGAAAATAGAGTGCTACGGGTTAAACAAAAACTGCGCTAGATATTCACGCGCGTCGTATGCGGATATTAAACAAGCGGAACCAAAATAAGGTCGTCTCCTCTGTCACGTCTTTTCTTTGTTTACTCAGTCCACGGCACGTGATGGACGACTATGGGATCACGTGACCCTAGCAGCGTATGGCGACATAGCGCCGCAAAAGTATTCTTTCCGGTCATGATATCATAAAAAGTGTAATTATGATTTTTGAATAAGCGAGCGAATAAATGCATGGCGTAGGCGGTGTTCGGCCAATGATAATCGACGCGCTGAGTTTCTAGACCGCCGCCGAGAAAAGTCAAGTTGCCGTTGAGTACAGTTATCAGACGAGGGTAAATTTTTTCTAACTTGTGAGCCATAACGACGGAGTGACTGCCCCATGCGGACTCGTCGAATGTGTTGTAAGCGAGATGCCACATTTTGAGAAACGGACTACCAGGAACAGCCAAAATTGCTGCACTGTTGATGGAGATAGAATCGGTTCGGTCCATAGTGAGAGAATTATTGCGAAGTGGATCAAAATCCCGGATCACGATTGTGTCGGTGTCCAGATAAATACCTCCGTAGCCTGAAACACGTTCGTACAAATAGCTGAAACACGTTTGCATATACAAACTTATTCACTTCAGCCTATGATTGTATTACGACAAGGTAGATAAATGCAGCAAATTATCGTACAAACCGACGACCTACAATCACAGGCAAGGGGCACAACTCTACTGATAGATTTGGTACAACCCAATTTATCGCATATGCAGCTTTCCTAAGAATCAAAGTCGGAAGTAGAGTCCGTAGTTACGTAGTTGATAATAAGCTATCGTTTTAACGAGCCAGGCATACACGTATTTCAAATTTTTATTTCAACCATCAGAAGTTTCAAGAGACAACCCGTTCTGTGCGTTAAAATATTACAAACAGCGATTCAATACATACGTATAAGAGCTTCCAGTCGTTTTACGTCAGAACGGTGTTCAGGAAGACTGATGAATCTCCCGTATATATGCGACGTTTGGTTGGATCGGATGTGGACGATTTCTGAGACTCCCTCGACAAGAAGGCTCCACAGCTTGCCTTTGGGTAAAACGTCGCTGTGGAACAGGATGAGGCACGGTTTGAGATACCTGTGTACCGAGAGAACCGAGATGAAATGGTGAAATTTCATGGTACGATTGCCAAGCCACACATAATGAACTATGTTGGGAACTTGGTAGCCATCTTGCGGGCAGTTTTTGATCAATGTGTCCAGATAGGTGTCGTCGAAGGCGTAGGAGACGATACCGTCAAGTTTGGGTCGATGCGAGGTGGCAACTGATTGCTCTGGTTGGCCTTTTAAATTTCTGACATTGGACTTGAAGGCTGAAAATGGTTAGTATGTTAATGGGGATTCCAAGAAGTAAAGGCAACACCTTTTAGACTAATTACGATAAGTGATGACTAGTTTTTGTATCTTAATGTTCCTCGTCAGGCGCCACAATATGGGTGTTTTTTTTCAAATGTCAGACGTCTATAATCGTTCTTGCGATCGTTAACAATTACTCTTTCAGAACACGTTAAATTGGAGAAATATAAATTTTTTCTAATAGCGGTTATGCGACATAGCATTTCTGGAAAGTACAGTAGGGGCACCACAATGATACATTGTACACATGGCACACGTCGCACGCGGTAAAAAATAGCTAAAAAGACTTACCGGATATGATAAAGAGGGTTAATACGACGAGAAGCAATGGTAACAACCAGATCACCGCCCGCCGGATGCTAATACGCATCGTCGCTACCTATAGCGATAAAGACCAGATCACCCACGACTTTTACTCTAGCGACGACGGAATCGTCAATGTCCGTCGCTATCGCTATTGCGCAGATCGAATCGTCCACGATCTTTGCTATGGTAACAACTGGACTGCCGACGTCGGTTGTTCCGGCGACACCTGGAGTGTTAGTGTGTTGCGATGGCTACAGCTGAAACGATACAGTGCTAATGAATGTGAGACGATACATAATTAATCACTCTAGAAAATTTATTCTCTAATGATAAACCATATTTACCTGCAAGTATAAGTTAATTAATAATCAGGGTAAACACGGTCGAATGGTGGTCGAAAATTACACTCGTGCGTTATTAATTAATACGTTGTATTCGCTCTGTTAGTTTATAAATCAAAGATGCGTTGTAGTGCCTCGCTAACTTCTAATTCAATGCTGATAGGTTGCACGTTTGCACTATGGACGAAATAACAAACTCTGTCATGGCTTGGGCGTAGTAAATTTATTGTTTCAGCCAATGGAGGCTATCGGATGGGGTGTACAATGAATGCTTATGGCGGCTATTCAGCGCAACTACAATAGCTTAATCGCATATCACCCGTATCAAGCGCCCACCTATTTTAGATACGGGTCCATTCAAGCAATCAGTGAGAAATCACTAAAAATCTTCTCAATAAAGCCAACGAGCAGATGGCGTCAGAACCTTTCGGTTATCTCTCTCGCGCGTGTGCTCAACTACCTGCTTTCCTACATAAGCTACAATGAAATGTTTGTAATTTCAGTAACAAATTTTTCAACAAATTCGGCCAGCGTACGTAAAAATCATCAGTAATTGGCGTTATTTTACAATATAAATGAAATTCAACAGCGAATGAACGTTTGTTACAACCTTGTCTTGTATAGAGCATGATACACTGTATAGCACGATACACTGATCACTGTAGCGTATGGGTTATTTTAAAGATTGCGAGCAAAACATGTGGCCATACACACAAATACACACTTCAGGTAACTCGTTAATACTATCGTCGTTTTGACAGCCAGAGAAAAGAAATACAAGAAACATGTACTCTTTCTGATTTGACTTCCGTTCCGCCTCGCTGCACATCGATTCCTGTTATGGGACGAAAAACGCGGTTGAGCGGTTAATTATAAACGCCGT
>WURV02123320.1:0-40467 GCA_011762755.2 Epimenia babai
AGCGTGATTCGGGAGAAGTAATACATGAGTCAGTGGATTTTGTACATCCAGGAATTAAGTTGGAGAATAAGGAAGACAGTCAACTACTTTTCAAAGCCATGGAATGCTTACCTGAAAATCAGAAAACTGCTTTTATTTTAACTCAGATAGAAGGCTTACCACAGCAAGAAGCTGCCGATATTATGAAAGTGACTCGCAAAGCGGTAGAATCTCTTTTGGGGAGAGCAAAATCAAACTTAAAAAAGGATCTTGAAAAATATTGGTTAGCAGATTATATGCACACCTATGTCATCGAACTTGGTCAACGTATTATCGGTACTTACGTAATCAAAGCCAACCACCCTGGATTTGGCTCGCATGTCGCAAATGCCTCTTATATGATACACCCCGATTTTCAAGGAAAAGGTATAGGAAAAATCTTGTGTGCGCATTCGCTTAAAGAAGCTGTTGAGCTTGGATTCCAGGCAATGCAATTCAACCTTGTAGTCAGTACCAATAAAGCAGCAATTGCTTTATGGGAAAAATATGGTTTTGCAATAATCGGAACTATCCCAAATGCATTCCGGCACAGTAAACTTGGCCTGATAGATGCTCATATCATGTACAAAAAACTAGTTGATGAATAGTTTTTTCACTTAATACAATTCAATACATATAGTTCTTTTACTTTACCACTTCGTGTGGATATAAATGAGTCATTCTATAGACGAACATATTAAAAAATACTTCTGGTGGGTCTTTTGCCCCTTGATGTTGTTTGCATTGTTTTCTCATCTGGACTACCTACCACTGAAATTTGAAGAACCAAGGCGCGGCATAGTGGCACTGGAAATGGAGTATTCAGGAAACTATCTAACTCCTACCATCAACGGAGAATATTACTACAACAAACCACCACTCTACAATTGGATTCTTGTTGGTCTTTTTAAGATCACAGGCTCACATGAAGACTGGGTGCTTAGAATCCCTACGGTAATTTCTTTTTTACTGATTGCTTTAGTCAATTACAAAATCATACAGGCTAAGTTGGGAAAGCAGATTGCCATTCTTTCATCACTCTTTTTTCTGACGAGCACCGATCTACTTTTCTATTTTTCCTTCCAAGGGGAAATTGACATGTTCTACACGTTGGTAGTGTACTTGCAAGTGATGTCAATCCTATGGTTTTTTGAAAAGGAAAAGTATAGAGAATTGTTTCTGTTTTCTTACTTTCTGGTTGCATTGGGTGTATTAACGAAAGGACTTCCTTCCATCGCTTTTCAAGGAATCACATTGCTTACATTTTTCATTTATCACAAGCGTTTCAAACAGCTCTTTAACTTTTGGCATTTCGTCGGGTTTACCATTTTTATAGCTTTGGTAGGCGGCTATTTTCTTTTGTATAGCTCTCAAAATGACCCCATTCCTTATATATCCAGATTGTTTACAGAATCATCAAATCGGACTGTGACCGGCAAGACATTCTTAGAGAGGGATTGATTCCACCATCGCGTCGATTTCAGTGATGAGGGTGTTGAGTTCCTCGATATAGGCATCGGCGTTGGCGCGATAGCTATCGGCATTATCAGGGTCGGCAGTGCTGAGTGCGTCAGCGATGTTGTTCGCCCAGATGATTACATTGGCAGGGTTCATCCAGAAGTGTGGGTCACATGCGCCGTGTTCGTGTTCTTCTTCGCCGTCTTCTTCTTCAGCTTCTTCGTCCTCGTCATGATCATGTTCACATTCCGCGTCTTCGCCAAGAATGCCGACAGTTTCTTCGTCTTCTTCCTCTTCAGCTTCTTCTTCATCGTGGTGGTGTTCACCGAACGCAAGGACTTCCACCCCATTTGAGACGACAGTTAGGTCAACCTCGGCGTTTTCTTCGATAATTTCCATCAGATTCTCTTCCAATGACGCACCATTGACCAAAATAACATCGGCTTCGATGATGTCGATGACTTCTGCTGGCGAGGGGAGATAACTATGCGCATCTGCGCCTTTTGGGATAACTGATGTGACCTCTGCTAAGTCACCTGCGATGTTTTGTGCGACATCGGCAATGATGTTGGTGCTAGCAACAACGTGAATGTTACTTTGGGCATTGCTTACGGTCATACTCAAGATGACGGTGATGATGATAACCATGATAAAACGGTAAGGCATGTTAATTCACTCCTTTTAGATTTGTGGTTTAGTTGATACAATGTATCAATACGAGAATGCGACGCAAATGATACAACGTCTCAATTAGATTGTCAAATGGCAAAATGACGGAAAAGGTTTATTGGAATGGCAGATTTGAGTCCCCGCGCACAACGCTTACGTAACGCGGGCTATAAATTGACTTCAGCACGCTTGGCGGTCTTGACTGTGTTGGAGCAATATGACGGGCATATGACCTCGGCGGATGTGCAGGAAGCTGTTGAGAAATTCGATGAGTCGATTGGGCGGGCGAGCATCTTCCGTACATTGGATTTGCTGACTCAATTGGCGATTATTCGCCCGACGTATATTGATAGTAGTATGACCCCGACCTATGTGCTGTTGCCGGATGGACATCATCATCATATTGTGTGTACGATTTGTAATCGTGTAATTCATTTTGATGATTGCGGATTAGGTGAATTGGCGAAGCGGCTCGAAACGCAGTTTGATATGGCGATTACGGGGCATTTGCTAGAGTTTTTTGGGGTTTGCGCGATGTGTCGGGCGAAGGCATAGGTTTTTCCTACACAAAAGAATAACTACTTTCCAGATTCTACAATTTAATCATAATTTGCGATTCCTCGGCGGTATATGTTTACTGTGTAGATCATGTTTACCATTGATTAGGAGGCATGATTGATGCCACGCAAACAACTGATGACGCTGTTTTTATGCGTCATGATCGACCACTTTATTGGTAGCTCCATTGCGACATTATTACCTGTTTATATTGAAGAACTCGGCGCGGATGAATCGCTTATCGGCGTGTTTATGGCGTTGATATTTTTGATGTTGGCGATTGGTGCATTAGGTAGCGGATGGTTATCCAAACGCTTTGGGCGACGTAAAGTATTTATCGTCGGCGCGACAATTTTGAGCATCCCGACAGTTTTTATGATGGGACAAGTCAGTAATGTTTATTTGGTGGTCGCCTTGACGAGTGTCTTGTGGTTGTTGGGTGGCGTTGTCTTGACTATGACCAGCATTCTCGCGGGGATGTTCGCCTCACCTGATAAACGTGGACAGATTTTTGGGCTGATTGGTGCGAGTTTTGCTGTTGGGCAATTACTCGGAGGGCTGACGATTGGGCGCATTGTTGATCTGTGGGGCTATGAGGTCATGTTTACCTTCGGGGCGTTAGTTTATGTGGCGCAAGTGTTGGCGAGTTTAGCCTTGATGGATCGTGTTACTGTGGAAGCTAAGTCTGAGTCTAAACACTCACGAGCGATAACGATTTCCCCTGAAATGATGCTTCTGTTTGGGTCATTCCTATTGGTTAATGTGTCAGGTTTCATTGCTATGATGGGGCGACCTATGCTGATGAACGAGTTGGCATTTGATACAACCGCGATTACGAGTACAGTTGCTATCAGTGGGTTGATTAATCTCCCCTTACCTTTTGCTTTGGGCTGGTTATCAGATCGAATCGGGCGCAAACCTTTGATTATTCTTGGCTATATTTCCGCTATGATCGGCGTGGGGTTACTCATTTTTGCGACGGAGTTATGGCACTTTTGGGCATCGCACGCGCTTGTTTCGATCATGGCTTCCACACGGATAGTTGGCTCTGCACTAGTAACCGATCTCGTACCAGAAAAAGATTTGAGTACCAGTTTAGGTTATCTCAATACAATGCCTTGGATTGGTGGAGTCATTGGTTATTCATTAACCGGCGTGGCGATGCAACACATTGGTAATACAGCGACCTTCCAATTCGGTGTGATATTGCCCGTTATGAGTATTATCTTGTTACTGATGCTTAAGACTGCGCGTCCACGTCATGTCTTAGCTGTGGCAACGTAGATTTGATGTAGATGTCATCGTAATTTGGAATTGGGTGTTATACTTTGTGGTGATTTACATGCCTTCGGTTTCTGGAGAAATTTCCATGAGTATGACACCTGTTACACCATCAACACCAACTGCTATTGACCCCTCGTTACGCGCCGCGTGGCGACGTTTTCTAAATTATAGTGATGTATCCACACAACAGAAAAAATTGTATCGTTATTTGCGTCAAACGATTATTGTGGTTGCTTTTTCCGCGAGTACCTTAGCGGTTATAAGTACCTTTGATTTACCAAAAATTTTAACTGATATATTACGACTGTTCTTGATTATATTGCCATTGGCTGGTGTAGCGGTGATGACCTATGCTACACAGTTCGCGGCTGGAACAACATGGATTGAATACCGCGTCAGTGCGGAACGCATTCGCTCTAATGTTTATTTGTTCCGTTTACAAGCGGGTAATTATCATAATAAGCCTATAGATGAGCGTCGGCGGTTATTATTGGATGCGGTTGAGAAAGCTGATGACCGTATTGAAACCGACAAGACCGTGCCGTATTTACAGGTTTTGGATGATGGTATTGCTGATCGTATTGATTATGGGACACAACACGCTGATGATAATGGTATTAGCCCGATTACCATCCAAGAATATATTGATTATCGCGTAAAACCACAATTACGATGGTATGTTAATCGTATTCAAAGAGATTATGCACAGATGAAACGCTGGCGTTTGACCTCGCTTGGTATTGCTGGCTTGGGGTCTGCTTTTGCAGGTATCGGTGGCGATTTAGTGACGATGGTTGCGGTCACAACAGCATTAGGTGCGAGTGTTACGTTATGGATGGAACTGCGTTTACATGGTTATACCTATAGTATTTATCATTGGGCGGCAATTAGTATTCAAGAACGGCTTAATCAGTGGGAAATTCTATCTGCGGAACGCCAAGCGGAAGCTGATGAACAATCTAAACTTGTTGATGATATTGAGCACGTTTTCTGGGAAGAATCAAAACGATGGCGTGATCAAGCTATTCAAGCGCAATCGAGTAGTGAAGATCAGTTATTTGCTAATCTCAGTTTGGAAGGGTCTACAACTGAGCCAAATGGTGATGATGAACTATAGATAGTGGGGCTGTATTGAATCATATACAACTCAAACGGTAATGCCCTTGAATGGGGGCATTACTTCCATTATACTGTATGTAGTCTAACAGGTTGTTGTTAGTTGTCTTGAGTCGGTCCTACACGGCAGAGTCTCCGAATCGTGTCAGGACCGGAAGGTAGCAGCACTAAGGTGTCGCTTCTGGGTGTTGTAGGCTCTCCGGCTCAAGATCACTGATTGCAACCTGTTTTTTGTTTGCCTCAGTATAAGGACTGCACATCGAACACCTTAAGTAATTGATTGGCATCTTACGCTAAGTTGTGGTCACAATATCAAAATTATTTAACTTCCAGTCCTAAGCGTAGAGTGATCGTAGCTCGTTTTCCCCTCATTTTTGATTTATCCTATAATCCTCAATACAGTATGACGCATAATTTCATGTCCGATTAGATAAAAGCATCTTATGTCTCAATTTGAACCGCCTATAAAACCTGATGATACCGAACCAACAGGTATTCACTTCGATGATACCCATCCGACGCAACCGATTCGCCCTAAACCACATCTTATTCGCCGTGTTGTGACAATCGGTGTGGTCATCATCCTTATTCTTGCCGGTGTTGGAGTGTTCGGTTTAACGTGGTTGCGTGATGCTCTGGATAATGAGCCGGAACCGATCAATATGACCATAACTATAGATGGGCAGTCCTTATTGGTTGATACATTGGCAGAAACGGTGTCTGATCTATTTGTTGAGCAGAATATTATTGTTGAGGCGGGAGATCGTGTTTCTCATGCGTTGACTGCGCCTATATTGCCTAATATGCAGGTCGAAATTATTCATGCGCGAACGGTTGCAGTGACTGTTGATGGCAATACAACGGTGTTACGCACACTTTTAGATGATGCACAGGCGATTCTTGATAGTGCGAGTGTGGTGTTAAATGATACTGATCGTGTGTTGATTAATGATACGCTTGTCCAGCAAGAGAATATCGGTGCGTGGAGCGAAACAGTCAATAGCATTGTGATTCAAAGTGCGATTACCTTTCAGATTCAAGATGGTGATGCCTTAGCTACATTGACCACCACGCAAGCGACAGTTGGCGAGGCATTATTTGAGGCAGGGGTTACGTTATTTTTAGCGGATACGGTTACGCCGGATGTGAGCGCAACCTTAGATCAAGATATGGTGGTCGTCATCGAACGGGCGCAGACGGTCAATATTATTGTTGATGGCGAGACACTTTCCAGCCGGACGACATCATCAACAGTCGGTGAGGTTTTAAGCGAAACAGGTATTATGCTCAATGGCTTGGATTATAGCGTTCCTGCAGAGAGTGTAGCTATACAATCAGGGATATCTGTGCGGGTGATTCGCGTGACGGAGGAATTGGTCTCAGAGGATGAGATTATTCCTTATGATACGGTTTTGCAAGCTGATCCCAGTTTAAATTTAGACACGCGCCAAACGATACAGGGTGGGCAGGCAGGCGTACAACGCTATACCTATCGTGTACGTTATGAGAATGGGCGTGAAGTGAGTCGTAATTTAGAGACGAACGAGCAAGTGCAGAGTCCACAAAATGAAGTTGTGGCGTATGGCACGAATATCGTCGTGCGTGCTTTGAATACACCCAATGGCACGGTGGAATATTGGCGACGCTTACGGGTTTATGCGACTAGTTATCATCCAGCGGCGTTGGGTGGTGATAATGTGACCGCGACGGGGGAGTTATTGCGTTATGGTGTGGTGGCGACTGACCCAACCGTGATTCCATATTATACGAACATCTATGTTGAAGGGTATGGCACGGGTGTGGTTTATGATACGGGTGGTCCGCGTACCACGCCTTATTGGATTGACCTCGGATATAGCGATGATGATTTTGTGGGGTGGTCGCGCTGGATGGATGTGTATATCCTCTTGCCGATACCAGAAACCGTCAATTATCTACTCCCGCAAGGTTATGAAGGTGGCGCATTGCCGTGATAATAGGAGCGAATATAGTCTATCCGCTCCTGTAGAATTTGATCTTACAAATTTACTCCTCTACGCCATAAAATGCGCGGGTGTATTCATTGAATGTCCAATAATTGCGCTCTTCGATGATTAAGCCATCTTCGTTAAATTCATAGACGAATATGCCTGTCCATGAGATGGGTTCGCCTGTCGGGTTCATGCGACCATCACCGATATAGACGATTCCGGTATGGATGGCGTTGGCGGTGAATTCAACAGTGACAGTGTTGCCGGTTGCGCTGATGGTGTCGATAGTCATTTCAAGATCACTGAAAGCATAGTGCATATCGACCATACTTTCTTCTGCCTCAGCAAGTGTCCAATCGAGAGTTGCGCCATCAAGCGGGCTAATGAGTGTGAAGTCCTCAGCATAGTATGTGGTGAGATTGGCGTAATTGGCATCGTTCCAGACTTCTTGGATGATGTTTTCCGCCGTTCTTAGATTCTGCTGCTCTCTGGCGCGGATTGTGATATCTTCAAGAATGCCCGCCTGTGCTAGCAAATTACTCATAGCGGAAAATGCCCATACTTCATTGATTTGCCCATCATCAAAGGACACGATATATTCGATGAGTAATGTAAAACTATCATTTTCACTAGGGACAAGTGCCTCACCACGTCCTATCCTGAATGTATTCATTGTGATGGCGACGGATGCCCAAAGTTGATTGTTTGCTTCGTTTTCACTGATCGATTCGATGGTGTATTCTTGGGTGCCATCGAACCAGAAACCACCCTCAAAATTGCGTATGAATTCCGCTACTTCACTTCTGCCTATGACATCTAAACTCCTACCACCCGCAAATAAATGCAACGTATAATCTTCGGTGATGATGCCCTCTAGCAAGGTTGCATCATACGTTTCCCATGCGCTTAAATATTGCTCGAAGGTTGTCACATTCTCGGATGTTTCTTGTAATGATTGTTCTGGCGTGGTTGCTAAACCTAATGTTGGGCGTGAGTTCTGATCTTGAAAGAAGATGAACGCCGCGAATAAAACAGTGACAATTGTTGCTACTAAAAGGGTTAAGGGTAGCGTTTGTGTGTTACGGTAATTCTGTTGTTGCAGTGGTAGTGAGATATTCATATCGGTTTCCTCAGTTGATTGATCGTTATTTGGGCCGGTGGTGGCTAGAACAGGTATTTCATTGATGAGTTCGTCGTTTGCGTCAAGTATCATGCGTTCTAGCTCAGGGTCAGATTGTGCCTGTTCAAGAATCTGCGCTACTGTGTCGAAATCACCTTGTTCTAACGCACCTATATAGATGAAGAGTTGTTTTTCTCGTTGTGTCATGACTTGTTTACCTCTTGATTCACGTCAACGTTGTGATGTTGACGTAAGCGATGCAGAGCGCGATGTAAGCGGACGCGGGCGGTACTCGGTTTGATGTTGAGTGCATGTGCGAGCATGTCACCATTGAGATCATGGATGATGGCTAGCCGGATGATGTCTTGATCTGCTCTGGAAACACCCGCTAAAAGCGTATTTATGGTGTCGTTCGCTTCGATTTGTTGGGCAGGGCTATCTGACTTTGCCTGTGCCAAGAGGTCAAAGAGTTCGTCATCACTCATAATGTTGTGTTGTGTGACGCGCATATCCCGAACTAAGGGTTCTCGGCGTTCACGTTTAATGGTGTCATCTTGCCTGCGCTTGATGATATTTGCCGCGATTCCGAGTAACCATGCTTTTGGTTGGCGGTTTACATCAAAGCGGTCTGCATGGCGTAAGGCTTCGACCACAACATCCTGCCATAGATCATCCGTGACAGAATCGAGGCTAGTCGCTGTCGCTAAGTTCGCCCGTAAGATATATAGCCTTAAGGTATTGCGTAGGGAGTCGCCTTCTTCTGCGATGACCTGTTGCAGACGTTTGCGTTGTTCTGTCCAAAGTACGATAGTTTCGCCCATTTTCTCGCTCTGTATCGGTTTACATGAGAGCCTCTCACTACCTTATTCCATTTTAACGCAGGGTTTGTTACACCAATTTTAAAATTGAGGTTTTGATTTTGGCTTAACCCACGCTTTACGCTCTGTACCAGATTCGCTATAGTTAATGAACTTTTAAACGCAATATATGGTTAATGACAAGCACTATTAACCATTTTGTGAAAATTTGCTTTGTAACTGTAATGTGGATGGTGAGCTTAATCATCCTGACAAAGCATAAAATTTCGTGACATGCTTGTGTGTGTCCGCTGAACCGATCCCAGACGATAAATGAGCCTTTAATGACAGCAATTAACGATGTATATGAAATTAACAACTTTATTGACACTTTCGCGTTAGGGCATTATGCGCGTGTTTTTGATGCGGTGGATAAGCGTGATGGTAGTGAGGTTGCGTTTAAGGTGTTGCGCCCTGAACATTTGACAACAAATGGCGAAATTCGTTGGGAGTATCAAGCATTCCCTAGCGAATCAGATTTACTGATGGACTTAGTAGATAGCCCCAATGTAGTCCCTTTGCGTGATTGTGGGTATCTCTCCGCGCAGGGTGAGATTCCAATGAATGGTGAGGTGGAGTCATTTGGGCTTGATGTGGTGAAATTCCGCGCTGAGATGGAAGCCTATGCTGAACGTGGCTGGCGACCTTATCTGACGATGGATAATTTGCCCCGTAATAACAATTTGCTCTATTTAATGAAGCCGAGTCAACCGGGGTCACGTTGGCGGTTACCGAGTGAAGAAGGAATCGCGCTGGCGTTGCAATTCGGTAAATTGATGGAATATGCGCATAGTAAGGGTATCGTCTATCTCGATCATAAACTGGAACACGTTTATTGGGATGGCATGAAGTTGCAGATTATTGATTTTAATAGCTCCCGTAAAGTCGAGGGCAATAATGGCGACGCGCAATATTTCCGTATGGATATTCATAATCTGTGCGTGGGTATTCTGTACCCGATTTTTACCGGATTGTCCCCACAGAAAACCACTTTACGTCCACAACCAAGCAATATGCCAGAGGTCGAAGCGCGTTATCAAGATGTGACTCATTTGGATTTTGGCATAGAGCCGACTTTAAGCGTGGCGTTACAGGAATTTTTAGAACGTGGCGCGAAAATGCAAATCCAGAAGGTTGAAGATTATCTATCACAACTCTATGAAGTCGCTTCTTTTCATGGGTGGGATTTTTCTGATGCTTATACTAGCCCTGCAAGTCGAGAAGCACGCGACCATATGCGGGCAGGCATCCGTAAATTGCGAGAAGGGCAGAATAATATCAGGGAAGCGCGTGATTTATTCCGCGAAGCCGCGATTTTGGATAACATCACGGAAGATGTTGAAGATGAATTGCGCCGTCTGGTAAAAGCAGTCAATGATATGCTCAATAAGCGTGTTATTCCGTAGCGATTAATTAAGACAGTACCAATGTACTAAGAGTGTTTCCATCTTTGATTCTTAGAGGCGATATCCGGTAACGGGTATCGTTTTTTTATTTTATTTTCCCTCAAAATAGACTTTTTTTGCCTGTCATAGATAAAGTAATAGCCCATTGTTAAACCCTTGAGTTTATGAAAAATACATAAAAAACATGCCGTTAATTTAATTCTTAATTTTTATTGGAGGGTATTTTAACTATGATGGGACTATTGTAATCCGTTTAAATGATTACGTTTTATTATGTAATCATTATATCTTCATAAAGTAATTTCTCTAGGAGAATAACAACGTGCGGAAACTTCTTCCAATTTTGATCTTGAGCTTAACACTGGCTCTCCTGTTTAGTGCGGTCTCTACTCAGACCACACAAGCGGTGGGTCCAGTTGTATTGGCTCAAAACACTAACCTTGATCTAAGCCCTAATGCAGATGGTACAGTTGATCTGCGGGCACTTGCTTGTAATTGTCCGACTGCAACCAGTTTAAGTATGCGAAATGGTGCATTACGGTCGTGGGCATCTTCAAGTTATAACAATGTCACTTTAGCTGAGGCACAAGGTCTCAATTTTAGCACTGGCGACTTCATCCCTAGTGAAGGCGATACAGTTATTATCCAGACTAGTAGTAGCCAATTCTATAAATTACGGACTACGGGTACTAACACGTCGGCGGGTATTGAAATCGAGTACGATTATCTTGGTTCTGGTTTACCCGATCCTCCGGTAGCGAATTTTAGTTTTACAACCTATGACATCACAGGTTTCTTCACTGATACTTCATCTGGTGAAGTTGCAAGTCGTTTATGGGAATTTGGTGATGGTGACTCAATCACATGGCAGAATCCACCACATGAGTTCCCAAGTGCGGGTACATATAATGTCTGTTTGACGGCGACTAACGCAGGTGGTAGCGACCAACATTGCGCTAATGTCACGGTTGCTCAAGTAACATCGACCTTTGTTCCTCTTAACGGTAGTATTGATTTTGATGGCGATGGTACACATGATCTTGAATTATATTCTGCTTGTGGACCAACAGCTATGCGGACGATTAATGGTGCTGGATATACCAGTTTTTCTAGTGATTATCGCAACATTGATTTAGATGACCTATTAGCTAGAAGTTACAACTCAGGGCAATTTTGCGCGACGAGTGATAATGGGGCATTTATTTATCAACCTTATGCCGTTCAAACCTCAGCTGGTGCACTGGTCAAATACTATACGGCAGAGAATGATAGTAGTGGAATCCGTTTTGTATTTGAAGTGATGCAAGCCGCATTACCTGATCCTCCTGTAGCGAGTTTTACCTCGTCATCATTTGATATTATTGCAAGTTTCACAGATACCTCTACTAATGACCCAACATCATGGGCATGGACATTTGGCGATGGTGATACAAGTAACAGTCAAAATGCTTACCATCTTTATGATAGTAATGGTACATATAATGTCTGTTTGACCGCTACCAATACAGGTGGTTCTAGCACGCAAGTATGTAACAACATCACCATTACTTATTTGCCATCGACCACGCTAACACCAAATCAAACATTTGATCTTAACGGCGATAATGTTGACGATATACAAGCATTGACTTGTAATTGTGGTGGTGTTGACGGTCCGATTAGCTTTAAAGTTTTGAACTTTGCTGACTGGGCGAGTTTCTCTGGATCGTATGACACTAGATCACTCTCTGATGCACAAAGTGCTAGTTATGGTACCAGTAATTTTATCCCAAGTACCGCGAACTATAACTCAGGGTTCTTCATTCGGACGGGTACAGGCGCACTCATTAAAGCATGGGTAATTCAAAATCAAGCGAGCGGTGTACGCTTCCAATTTGAAGTGCTTACTGCTGGTGGACCTACTCCTGATGCACCTGTAGCATCTTTCAACGCTACGCCAAATGGTTTATCGGTTAGCTTTACGGATACTTCAAGCAATGTCCCAACGACGTGGGCATGGGATTTTGGTGACAATGGGTCAAGCGCGTTGCAAAACCCAAGCCACACCTATGCGAATGGTGGTACATATAATGTTTGTTTGACCGCCGCTAATGCTGGTGGGAGCGATCAACATTGTCAAAATGTGACCGTGATCCGTCCTCCAACTGCTAACTTTGATTATTCAATTAACGGTTTGGAAGTGACATTCAGTGATACTTCCTCTGAGAATCCAAGTAGCTGGGCATGGGATTTTGCTGATCAAAACACAAGCACAGCCCAAAATCCTGTTCATAGCTTTACCAATGGTGGAACTTATAATGTTTGCTTAACTGCGACCAATGGTGGCGGTAGCGATGTGGGTTGCCGTAGTGTTACGGTAGAAGGACCTCCAGTTGCTTCATTTACCTATAGTGCAGTTGGTTTAACAGCTACATTCAATGATACATCTACCTCAAGTCCAGACACATGGGCGTGGGATTTCGCAGGGTTAGATAGTAGTACAGAAGAAAACCCAGAATTTACTTTCCCTGATGGCGGAACGTATAGCGTTTGTTTAATCGCTACAAATGCAAGCGGAAGCAGTCCGCAAGCGTGTCAAGATGTGACGGTTGTACGCCCGCCTGCATCAAGCTTCACGTTTACTACAAATGGCTTGACGGTTGATTTCACAGATACCTCTACAGAAAATCCAAGTAGTTGGATATGGGACTTCGGGGATACTGGTAGTAGTGCCTTGCAGAACCCATCGCATACATTCGCTGATAGTGGTAGTTTCCAAGTTTGCTTGATTGCAACCAACGGTGGCGGTCCTGGTGCTCAATCTTGTCAGGAAGTTACGGTTGTACGACCACCTACAGCGAGCTTTAGCGCAACACCAACTATCTTGTCGGTGGCATTTACTGATACATCCACGAACGCACCTGCTAGTTGGTTATGGGACTTTGGAGACGGTAATACGAGTACCGCTCAGAATCCAAATCACACGTATGCAGGTGAGGGTACATATAATGTCTGTTTAACTGTGACCAATGTGGGTGGTAATAATCAAAATTGTCAAAATGTGACAGTTTATGATGTACCGGTTGCATCATTTACTTTTGTTGACGTGAGTTTAAGTGTTGACTTCACAGATACATCTATCAATACACCAAGCAGTTGGTTATGGGACTTTGGTGATGCTAATACCAGTACACAGCAAAATCCAAGTCATAGTTATGCTGTTGGTGGAACTTATAATGTTTGTTTGACTGTGACCAATGTCTCTGGTAATAATCAATCTTGCCAAGACGTTACAGTGGTTGAAATTCCTATCAACTTGGCGACCGACGAGGCTACCTATAA
The DNA here is from genome assembly GCA_011762755.2 of Epimenia babai. NCBI lineage: Eukaryota > Metazoa > Mollusca > Solenogastres > Cavibelonia > Epimeniidae > Epimenia > Epimenia babai. The sequence goes on from WURV02123320.1 coordinate 13,778, forward strand.
CTATGGACCTGTCGCTCCGACGTTCTCATGGTTCTATGGTAGTAACAATGTCACTTATTTCCATCTATATTTGCAATCACCAACAGGTGTTGTAACTGAAAAATGGTATGAAATTGGCGTTAATACGGATCTGAGCTGTTCTGCTGGAAATTGCTCTGTAACGTTGGATACAACAGTCGCTGAAAATGGACAGTATACATGGTATGTTCATGCTTATGATCCTAATAACACCACAGCAGGGTGGAGCCAAGCGGCAAACTTTAGCTTAGCTGTTTCACTTCCAAGTGTTCCTAGCAATTTGGCTGTTGGCGGTGATTTAGCTAATGCGCCAATGTCTCCTGAATATAGCTGGGATAGTGTTGCAAATACAACGTGGTATAACATCCAAGTCAATGACGGTAGCACAGATGTGGTTGATGAATGGTATGAAGCATCTGTGATTTGTCCAAGTTGTGCGGTTACACCTGCTGATGCTTTACCCGTTGGTGATTATTCATGGCGAGTTCGTGCATGGAATAGTGCTGGAAACTCTGAGTGGAGTGCTTATCAATCCTTCCGTGTTGGTCCACCTTTACCATCTGATCCTGCTGGACTTGGCGTGGTTGGCGATCTAACGACCTTACCAGCGCAACCAACTTATGTTTGGGATCATAGTGCTAACGCGACAGGGTATAATTTGTATGTCGGCAATGCTGATGGTGAAGTAGTCAATACAAGTTATGTTGTTGGTACGAACATTACCTGTAATGCAACTTGTTCAATTCAACCAGCGGAAACACTCGCTTTAGGAACGTATCAATGGTGGGTGCAAGCGACAAATGCCGCAGGCACTAGCGCGTGGGTACAAGGTTCAGACATTGTTGCTGGTCCACCCTCACCTGTTGTACCAACTGGCTTAACGACTAGTGGTAGCGTAACGCAACCCACTTATTCATGGGCTGTGGATGCAAACGTGACATGGTATCAGGTTATTGTGAACGGTGCTTCCGGTGAATTACTTAACGAATGGTATGATGCGAGCCTGATTTGTACCTCAATTTGTAGCATTACACCAACAGTAACCTTAACCAATGGTGATTATAGTTGGTGGGTCGGTGGCTATAATGAAACTGCTCAAGTTTGGAGCCCAGAAGCAACCTTCAAAGCGAATTCACCGTTGCCAGCTGTACCTACTGGCATGGGCACGAGTGGTATTCCAGCGCAACCAACCTATCAATGGGATTATGATGCGAATGCGTTATGGTATCAATTGTATGTTGTTGGTCCAAGCGGAGAAGTAATCAATGAATGGCATGAAGCCAGTGTGATTTGTAGTGGTGTATGTAGTGTGACACCTGACACTTCATTGGCGAATGGTGACCATAGTTGGTGGGTAGGTGGTTGGAATAATGTTGGTCAGACTTGGAATGACCCAGCAGAAACCTTTACCGTTGCTGTGTCCGCACCCGTTGAGCCAACAGGATTGACCACTACAGGTGTCTTTAATCAACCAACCTATCAATGGAATTATGATACGAATGTTTTATGGTATCAACTTATTGTAGTCGGTCCATCAGGTACAGTTGTCAATGAATGGCATGAAGCCAGTGTGATTTGTAGTGGTGTATGTAGTGTTACCTCTGCAAGTGTTTTACCTACCGGTGATTATGAAATATGGGTAGGTGGATGGAATAATATGGGGCAAACATGGAATGCGTCAGCGGGAACCTTTACCGTCCCCGTTGCACCATAATCCACACAACTAAGATAGATTAACGAAAGACGTGGTGTGTACAACATGCCACGTCTTTTTTGTTATTTGTGCATATTTTTGCGTTAACCTGCATTAACTGTAAGGGAAATAGTAATGTGGGGTTATATAAATAGGATAGTGATTCCACTCATAGCTATGATTGTACCTATGATGGCACGGGATGATATTCGCTCTTTAAACACGATGAATCCAACAGGAATTAGAAAGATTGGTGTGAGGTTGGCGAGGGTAGTTGCTATGCCAACAGGGGCATTAGCCAACGCAAATAATAATGATGATGCACCTATCACGGGACCTGATATGGCTGCGATGCTTAATTGACGCAAAGCAATCGGATGACTTAATAATGTTTGTATGTTTGTGCGAACTTGACCGCGCAGAGCGGTGAATGTCCAAATGGCGATGGTTCCAAATAAGATGCGAATTACGCTACCAGAGAGCGGATTGAAGCTGTTAAGCGCATTGTGTTGTAGATCAACCTCGATGGGAAATAAACCGACGTATTGATAAATGGATGAGAAGTCTCCAGTTAGACCTTGTTTGGATAATATGAACGAGATCGCTTGTCCAATGGATGCAAATAAAGCGAACATGATACCGGTACGGAATGTGCTAGATGAAATTGATTGTTTAGCATCATTGCCATTGCTATTTTCTGTGATTACGAAGGTGATTCCGCTTATCGTAAGTATGATACCTCCAATAGTCGTTGCAGGGAGTTGTTCATCCAATAATATCCATGCGAAGATTGTACTGATGATGGGACCTAGTGCGGCAATGAGCAAGGTTAGCCGAGGACCAATGCGCAAAAATGCAATCATCATGCTAACGGCAGTCAGCCAAAAGCCAATGACCCCGGATAGCCCTAAATACATCCAACGTAAAGGGGCAGCGTCAATAGGGAGTAAGGTTCCGACTGTTAGCCAATGTACGAGAATGAGACAAGCTAAACCGATGGGCAAACTTCCCATCATGGTGAGTTGCGCGCCGTAGTGTCGTCCTGATAGGGTAAATAGTGTAGATGTGATGCTAAATGCAATCGCCGCAACGATGGCGGCGAACTCTCCTAAAAACGGCATGATGTTGTCCTTTGTCGTGGTCAAATTCCCCTTTTTTAGTTTAGCTTTAATTGGAGGAGGTAGTGTGTTTCCAACTATGTCCAATTGGCTTTATAAAGCTTTCATGTAAAATTGGGAATTTATTAGGAAAAAGTTGACGCTTTTCATTGTCTTAATGGGGAGAGTCTTGTATGATAAAAGTGCTTGTAAGGAAATGTAATAAAAAAGTGCAATTTAAAAAACCGTAACTGAAACATTAATTTTTTCAGTATTTTTAATCTTAGTGAGACCGTTAAATGAAACAAGGAAAATCACAAACAAATCAGGTCTTATATATTGAAGATCAGCCTATCAATTCAGCATTGGTGGAGCATATCTTACGTGGTAATGGATACGGCTTTATTGGTGCGCATACTGGGGTAGTGGGTATTCAACTGAGTATTCAATATGTACCAGATGTGATCCTTGTTGATATGCAATTACCAGATATGAATAGTATTGATGTGATTTATCAAATCCGGTCTCATGATATCACTCGAAATATACCAATTGTGGCTATTGCCGCACATACCTATGATGTTGATCGCTCACAGCACCTGACAATAGGGTGTGATGGGTATCTTTCTAAGCCGATTCACCGTGGTGAGTTGCTCAATATGATTAATATGTTTACCAGTGGTCATAAGACTGCAATAGCTAATCTATGAAATCTTGACTGTCAGGTCAGTGATAACAGGCACATCAACATAGAACCCTGATAGTATTCCACTTATTCACGGGTCTGCGGACTGGCATGTATCAACAACGCTGTTCAACATTTTTCCGATACATGCCCATCCAATGACCGTGTAAGCCGTCTTCTCCTCATTTTGTTAACTTTATAGCCTCTTGATATCATTTTTGTGTCCATTCATAAAAGATGTCTGATTGATATCCGTAATGTGTCAAACTAATGAAATTTTTTACGTAACAAATTTGTTATTTTTTGTCGATTGTTTGGCAGTATATTGGGTTTGTTTTGTCTGTTAAGTAAGTACGGACACTTAGTATTTTAATACTATGTATTCAACGTTAAGTTGATAGTACATAGGAGGACATGATGGTTTGTCCAGACCCACCAATCTGCCCACCTAGCAACTAGTTACCTTCTGATTAGTGCTTGGTAACAAAGAAACGACCAATACGGTCGCTTTTTTATTTGTCTATCTATTGGTGAGTTTTCCCCTGTGTTTTAGAGATTCTGATATTAGAAATCTACAAATTACTCTTATTCATCTAATTTTATAGGTGCTTATTTTATATCTTGTTTAAATACTAATGATATCTGATTGATATCCGTAATGTGTCAAATTAATGAAATTCTTACGTAACAAATTTGTTAGAATGGTGTCAAATACTCGACAAAATATTGAGTTCATTTTGTCCTGTAAGTAAGGATTAATATTTGCTGTTTTCGTACTATTTACTCATCGATGAGTTATGAGTAAATAGGAGTAGATGATGGTTTACCCAGACCCACCAATCGTACCACCTAGTAATTAGTTACCTTCTGATTGCTGTTCGGTAACAAAAAAGTGACCAATACGGTCACTTTTTTTATTTATGTGTTTTTAATAGATTTAAGCTGTTTAGAGTTTGTTGATGTCTTTTTCAAGTTGATCTAAACTTTCTAAACGCCCAGCTCTAAAATCCCCTTGTTCTGGTAATTGCATAGCGAGTTCGCGTGATTGCTCAAGGTAATCGAGTGCTTGTGTTTTGTTCTTGCGAATGTATTCCATGCAGGCAAAGGTGAGATAAACCTGTTGCTGTTGATAGATATTATTGGGTTCTTCAGCTTTCCAATAATCGAGTGCTTGATTGAGGTGTTGTTCTGCTTCCTCATACTTCTCGATCTCCATCTGCGCCATAGCAATCCCGCGACGTGTGATTGCTGCATTATGTAAAACAGGGATTTCCATGTATTCTTGTAAAGCTTTTAGTCCCCAACTCTCAGCTTCCGCGTGTTTCTTTTCTTGTAGGAACAAAAAAGCCGTTTCGGACGTAATTAAGGCATATTGGCGTTGATATTTAGTTTTACTGAGGAGGCGTGATGTTTCTTCTAGCCATTTGCTAGCATCCTCAAATTCATCGGTTACGCGATAAGACACTGCCATAATGTAGGTACACATAGCATGTTCGTATTCATTACGTGTCTTTGACCAGTAAGCATAGGCTAAGCGACCAAATTCAAGTGCTTTTTGTGGCATTTGCCAATGATTGTATGCGAATCCAAGCGATTGATATAAAAGGGCATAAGACTCTTGTTCGTTAACTTGTCGTCCAAGATCGAGTGCGCTAAAGATAAGTTCTTGATTAAATGTGATGTCATGAAAATAAAGCTGGGATTTGAAGAGATTAACGTAGAGTTGAAGCATTAAACTGGGATCAATTCGTTTACGCGCACGACGTAGGGCAGTCTTTATCATCCGATTTGCATGCTCAGGTGCTTGGAAGTCTGCCATATAAGCATTAGCGGTATAAACAGCATGTTCAACGTCTTCCTCATTGACGTCGAAAAGCGTTGATACATCGTAAAGTAATTTAACCCAATGTTTAAGTTTTCCATGTGTGAAGATATATGGAAAAACACGCAGGAGACCATCAACTAGGTCATGAGAGTGCATACCTTGGTTAATTGCTTCGGAGAAGAAATTGAAAAGTGTATCTTCATTATCTCTAATCCAAACAAGATCTGCTTGATGTAATTTTATGTCGTCTAATATATCTATTTGTAGTTGCTCAGTCATTGATAATATTCCCCATCAGCGAATAGTATAGATTTTCATGTTTAATACAAAAAATTGGAAATTTTCCACAATGAGGCAGAATTGTGTTTGAAAATCTATAAAGATAGTTTAATAATAACTTTTAATTGCTATAAATGCAAGTCATTAAATTAATGTAGTTAATTAAGTGTTTGCAATTCGTTTTATTATGCTTTTTATTCCCAGAAATTTTACTTATAAATTGCTTGTATTTAATAGTAATAAATTAGTAGCTTATAAAATATTTGTGCTTTAAGCACTAAACTATAAGCGTAGTCTTATTTATATTCATATGAAATCGTTTTCAGTTTTTATTTAAATTCTCATAAAAGATTATTCATTTTATATTACAGAAATTGAAACAGGTACTTAAATAAATTACAATGGGTGTGCTATGTCTTATAATTTTGCGTTGTATATGCATTTTTCAGGATACTAATTTTACGTATTAGTGTAGTATTGAAATAGTTAGTTGGGCGAGCTCTAGTATTTAAATGCGACTAATTATAATGAGGTTAATTTTATTGATTACCTGTCATAGTAACTATGAATAGTTGTATGACATATGATTTCATGCACATTTACAATTTTTTCGCAAATTGAAGGTGTTGTTCTAGTAGGTCGTTAGAGATGAGCTTAGCGGCTGCGGTTTGCCAATTATATAAAGTCCGCTCTGGAACGTCGCTTCTGAACCATTCCATTGTTAATCGTGTGCTTTCGTCAATATTCTCGTCAACATAACGCCGACTAAAGGGCTTAATGCCAAGCACATATGGATAATAAAGCGCGTTGAAATATCGCCATTCTGGACTTGTTCCAAACTCTACTTCTCCATGAGGTTTAAGGCGTAAGATACTATCCGTAAGGATCGTTTTGAGTTCATTGGCACGCGCTAATGTGTCATCTCTGATGCCACGTTCGGCGAGATGTTCATCAATAATCGGCAAGCGTGTTAAGGGGCTGGATGCTAAACGTGATAGATCACCATAGTGGCTGAGTGCCCGTCTTGTGAGTTTAGCGAATTCGTTTTCATCCATTTGCAATATGTCAAGTTTTTGGTCGATTTTAGGTAATGCAGAAGCCACTGACCGTAAGTCTGAACGCGCTCGCCGCAACTTAGGAAATTGAGCGAACACGATATTATCAAGTAAATTCTGTATTGCGTCGGAAAACACTTGGATAATAATGGCGGTTGTGATGCTCAGTAATAATGCGAGGATCATTGTTTGTGAGACACTATCGCTTATTGTCATAATCATGACGATTTGCCCGCCAAATATACCTGCGGTGAATGCTGAAAACACAAATGATCTGGCAATATCTGGCAATAAGGCTTCCCCAAGATCGAAGGCATCCATCACCGCGAAAATATAGCCGAGCAAGAATAAATCCACACCAACTGCGATGATGATAACTGTATTCGGAATTCCCTCTACGTTAAGTAACAATCAGCCGGTTCCCATAGCGAAGAATATCGTTAGGCTGATAATGCTTATTCGGTTGTTGTTAGCAGAGTTTGGGGTATGTGCGCGATAGAGCAAGATGAGTACGGCGAATTGTAAAAGGGTGATTCCAATTGCGAATATCCAATATCCAGAGGCGAGAATGTCGTTAGGGGTATCGAAATTGAAGAAAATCCCACTTAAAATGGCGATGATAAATAAGGTGTCCCCAAATGCAATCAGTAACACATCCCATGAATCCCATAATAATTTACGGACAGGGTGCTCATCAGGTAATGAACATAGCAATGCACCGAACCAATAGGCGGCTGGTAAGAGTAACGCGCCCCAACGGATGCGTAAGAGGGCATCATTTGTCAAATCAACTTGATAAGCCAGTAAGGTATTTGCACCTAAGCTGATTGCATACGCCAATAAACCTAAACCTGCAAAACGCAATCGTGCATTACGCCAATCCCTAGCAATCAGATATAAGCCCAGCCATAGTGCGAAGCTGAAACTGATAATTTGCAGGATGACTTCTAATGACGATTGCTCAGGCATTAATCACTCCGCATAAGGGCGGTTGCCAGTCTAGCGCGTTGTGCTCATCGTATAGGGTTTCGATTTTTCCCTTAATATCAGGCGGGTAAGGCGATGTACGGCGGATGTCTAAATCGGCATGAGAACCTAATGCTTCTAAGGTTGAGGCAAGCGTGTTGGTTGTCGTGTTGACCATAAAGCTCATGAAGTGGACGCGCTTGGCACTGTGTCCTAATACCCGTGCATAAATAGCAATTGATTCGCCTTGCCGTACTTCTGCCCAATAATCAATGTAATTCTTGAGTGCGAATTGACCATTGTTCCGTGTTTTGTAGTAGGTCTCGTCCATCCCGAATTGCTCGAATAATTTCCAACCACCTTTGTCGAAAAATGTGAGATACCAGCGAATGTTCATGTGTCCCATTGAATCTAAATGCTCTTCGGTCACAGTGGTGGTATAAAAACAGGGCAAAGCGGTGATTTTTTCGATGGGGATATCTGGTCGCATAAATCGGATAATCTCTTGTTATGAACTTACTAATACCGGATTTTAACCGATAATGGGTATGATTAAAATTCCAATTTCAACTAATATTTCGATGATTGTATCAATTAGGGAGTTAGCCCATATGGATAAGGCATTTTTTGTTGATTTGTATCGCTATAATTATTGGGCGCATCGCAAGGTTTGGGATTGTGTAATGGCATTGGATGAGGGGGAATTTAAGCAAGAATTGGATTATTCTATCGGCTCAATTTACACCCATTGTGTCCATGTCATGGTGGTTGAGACATGGTGGTTTGAGTTTTTACATAAGGGCACGTATGAATTTTTGGATACTCATAATGATTTTGAATCAGCATTTCCTACTAGAGAATTACTTCGTATACGCTGGGATGAAAGCGAGACGGCGGTGTTTGCCTATTTGGACACGCTGACACAAGATGAGTTGTCGCGGCTGGTACGTCCTAAATTCTGGCGAGAGGATTTGCCGTCCATCTCCGTGAGTGAGGCATTGTTGCAGGTGGCGAATCATAGTACCGATCATCGTGCACAGATGTTAGCAGGGTTACATCAATTAGGTGGTGCGACTGTTGCTCAGGATTATTTGGATTTCACGTGGGAGAAGCGCAAGAAATAGGGATATATGTTGTGCCTTCAATTTACATACGACACTTTACGTCTTATTGTCATTCGTTAAAATAAGTATCAAATGCGAAGAAAAATGATAAGTGAATTGGAGTAATTAATGCCCAATCTGAATATAGACGAAGAACTACGGGATTTGTATGTTGAGGTGGATGTCGCTGAAGCACAAGAGGGCGAACATGAGATTAGCGAGATTTTGCGTAATGTACGTGAGCATGTTGCCGAATTTCTCGATAATGTAGAAGAAGACGCGCATGATTTAGGCGATACTTTGGTTGCACGTTTGCTAGATGCTGAAAACAGATTGCAAGAACGCTATCCAAAATTATCAGAGCGTTTTCGGCTGATTGTTAACTTTTTGAGCGATTCGGGTGTTTAATGATCGTTAAACCTCAATATGTAATGGTGTTTTTAACATAAGTTTGAATTTTGGGGTGGATATTTCAAGCTCTGACTAAGCATCTCGACTATAATAAAGTTCCATTATTTATGAGAGGATAATATGCTTGGTCGAAAAATTCTTGCTACGATTATCTTTTTTGTAGTCATAATTACACTGCTGTGGGTGCAAGTAATCGGTGCTCAAAGCCAAGATGGGGATTATAGCGATTCGCCAATTCATTCCGTTGTTTTTTATCCTACGATTGATATTTGTGTTATTGGTGAAACCGTAACAATAGAAGGTGCGCCTTTAATTCCAGATGGCGATAGTGATGATGGGGTAAGCAGTGATGGTGTAACTCTGACAAATGTTGCTGCTGAAGCTGGTTGTATGTTGCGCGTTTGGGTCGATGATGAGTTGGTTTTTGAAACGGCTCAACGGGAACTTGGCACAATGACTTATACGATCCCTGAAGTGCAATCTGCCTTTGGTGTGCAATGGGTTAGAGCTGTGACTGTTGAAATTGGCGACCCGCTTTCCGGTGAAGTAGAAGACTGGGGGCCTGCTGGTGAGGATTCTCCGCCGTGGACACCATCACCAACGTATACGCCTACATCAACACCAACGGGGACGCTTACACCCGCAACACCAAGTACTCCCGGTGGCGATGATGATGGCACACCAACTAGTCCACCAACCGCAACACGCTGGGTTGTTTGGTCGCCTCGTGAAACCGTTTATCCTAGCACGCCAACCCCAACCAATTCGGCAGGCGGAGGCTCTCCTGATGACCCTGTTCCCCCACCTGAAGAAGAAGTGAATGATAATTGCCAAAATTATATAGATTACATTGTTGGTTTGGCGCAAGATTACCAAGAGCGCGGTTTGCCTATTAACTCGCTTGGCTTAGAGATTGCCTTTACACCTGATGGCTCGACCCAAACATGGCGAGCGTTACTCAGTTATTTACGCAACTTTGATAATGATGACCCAATCACAGATGAGATAATCGCCGAATTGACAGATATTATCCGCTTTGTTTGGCCCGCTGAGGTTTCTGATATTGTTACTCCTGCCCCTGAAACCGCTCCTGTTGATCCAAATCCACCAAATGATGACGATTTATGTATTGGGTATCAAAGCCCACGCAATTTCTGTATCGATCCTGCGGATACTGAATACACGGTACAAGAATCCGGTAATTTTGAAACGATTAATGTCTTAAACGGTCAAATATTTGCACAACGCCTTGATAATGTTGCTGGCATTAGCGAAGACCTTGATTGCGCTGTTTATAGCACCTTCTACTCGGAAACTTATGCAGGTGGACAATCAATAGTCTTTGATATGGGCTATTTGAATGGCGTACCAATTTGTAGGACTGTGGTTTCAGGTGATGCCTCGAATATGTTCTATCAACATGAAATGGCGTTCTGGAATCCCGCAATACAGCAAGCCTATGGACTATCTGTCTTCTCTACGGATGCTGAAGTCTTTATGGATGTGAACGTGTTCTTGCTGAATGCTAACTTCCGTTTGATTAACCCTTATGCGGGTACGATTTGTACCGCGACAGCCCTCCAAAATGCGAATCTCCGCGCGGGAGCGAGTACCAACACGAATGTCGTTGGCTCGACCACTGCTGGCGATTCATTGGGTGTGCTTGGTCGTAATGAAGCAGGCGATTGGTTCCAAGTTGTGACGCAAGATGGGACTCGTGCTTGGATTGCAGATTTCTTAGCCGATATGTCCGCATGTAATGTTGATGAATTACCTATAATAGAATAATGTGTTTACTATCGGACTCTTGTGCTTACGTATATAAGAGTCCGATAATTTGATTTCAAAGTTACGCCCCCTACCCCGAAATTGATTTTAAATTTTTGCACAATCTGTAATTTTTTGTAATTATTCTAAGGCGAAACAAGATGGAAGAAGCACTGCTCGGTTTTGATATGAGGCTGGCTGAAAATTTTACTAAGCAAAATTGGGATGAAGCGAGACGTAAGATGTTTCTGCTTAAAGAAGATGTCGATACGATCTATTCGATTGATAGACGGATTTGGGATAGTGTTATTGACAAATTAAATCTCGAAGCAAAACTGCCCGCGAATTATGGGCTTCGGTATAAGTTATGGTCGGATTTAAATAAACTGCGTGATTTTGCGACGTTACATGCTATTGCCTCTCAGTTGGATTATGTCACGATTGCAGTTACCCAGCTTTTTTATGAGTCAGAGCTTGAGCAAAATAGTTTAAGGCTCTACCCATTTAACCCGCCACAAATTCATCCAGATTGGGAGTTGCTTGGTTATGATATTGCTGAAGAACCTGTAAACCTTAGTGGCTTGTCAAATTGTGGTTATACCGTAGAGAAAAAGGCACGCGGTATTAAACACTTTGCACACGCAATTAATGACTATCACCTTTTTAATAACTCCGATGTCGCGCAGGAATTTGCAACGTGGAATCAATCGCGTGATCCGGGTCATGGACCTTGGTATGTAACTGGACTTTATCGAATACCCAAAACGGATGAATAGAAGTTTCCCGTAAAAAATGATGTGATTTGTGCATTCCACTCGTGATTATGCTATTGTTTCGCTGAGATTGAGATAATTAGGAGACGGAAACGCATGAAACCGGAAACTGCCGCCATCCACGCCGGACAACAAATTGATTCTTCCACAGGTGCTGTTACGCAACCGATTTACATGAGCACCACTTATGAACGCGCTACTGATGGCGAATATCCATTGGGCTATATCTACGGGCGTGATAACAACCCCAATCGTAAATTGATCGAAGCACGCATCGCACAATTGGAACATGGCGCGGAAGCTGTTGCGTTTGCTTCTGGTTCTGTGGTGATGATGACTGTATTTCAGGCATTATCGTCAGGTGATCATGTCATCATGCCAGATGATATCTACTTTGGTATTCGCGCCATCATGAACGAATTCTTTGTGCCGTGGGGATTACAGGTCGATTTTGTAGATATGACTGACCTTGAATCTGTCAGAATGGCTCTGAGACACAACACGCGCCTGATTGTGCTGGAAACACCCTCGAATCCACAACTTAAAGTCACTGACATCAGCGCGATTGTCGAGATTGCAAAAGATAGTGGCGCGATGGTCTTATGTGATAACACGCTTCCCACACCAATTTTACAAACGCCACTCGATTTAGGTTGTGATTTGGTGGTTCATGCCACAACTAAATATATCGGCGGGCATAGTGATGTATTGGGCGGAATCCTCGTTAGTAAAGCGGACAATGATTTTTATCAACGCATACGACGCATTCAACAATTGGGTGGTGCGATACCGTCGCCGTTTGATTGCTGGTTGCTTCAACGTGGATTACAAACATTACCTGTACGGATGCGGATGATTGACGAGAACGCGCTTAAAGTTGCGGAATTCTTGGAATCACACGCGCAGGTGGAGCGAGTCTTATATCCAATGTTGGAATCACATGATGATTACGCTGTTGCGAAAAAGCAAATGCGAGGTGGTGGTGGCTTGATGTCATTTTTGTTCAAAGGTGATGAAGCCCAATCTATGCAAGTAGTCGCTAATGCCAAGCTGTTCATACGGGCGACCAGCTTCGGCGGTACGCATAGTCTAATCGAGCATCGTGCCTCGATTGAATCGCCGGATAGCAAAACCCCGCGCAATCTGATTCGTGTGTCAATTGGTTTGGAACACGTTGATGATCTGATTGCTGATTTAGAACAAGCATTGCAAACCTAAGAATCGCTAAGTTGCTTGAGGATTGATTCTAAAAACGCTTCAAATCAGTTTTGGGACGTTTTGGTGTTGCGCGAGTCAAAAATGCAGGCGCAGGGAGTTAAATAGCTAATATTTCGTATAATAGAGGGTATACGAAGTATTTAACAAAAAAGGAAAAGCCCGTGTTGGGCTTTGTGTACTTTGGTGATGAAAAATTGCTTAGACGAATGAGGTTACGATTCGGCGCACACCTTCAACACTGCTAACTTGTTTAACGAGTTTTTCGGTGTCTATGTCTTCTGTTAAAAGTCCTGAAATAATAACCGAGCCATATTCGACATTAATGGATATACCGGGTTCGATAACTTTTCCGGCTTCACGGCGAATGTTCTCATCAATATAGAGTTCGTCACTATTGATTGACGTAACACCGTCCACTTTAGGGAATTGGCTGAGGATGTACTCAACGGTTGGATATGATTTGACATAGCCTGAAACTGTAACTACACCATCATTGATTGTAATTTCAACTTGATGACGGTCATTGACTAATGGGGGGTAGCTTGATTCTAAATGATCGATGTCGTGTTTGATATCTAAATCAGACCGACTCTGTTTTTCTTGAGTCTCTGCCATAATGCGCGCTTCCTTATGATTTTGAATCTGTGCGATAACCTAATGTGCCTATTGTGACTTAAATCAACCAAGATTGCCAAGTGTCGATTATCATGTTTCTCATTCGTTAATCATGGATAATCGCATCAGCAATCTCAACTGCGGAATCTGGTAGTTGTTGTTTGCGTCCATTGTCTATACTTGGTGGACGATGTTTACGGAATCCACTTCCATAGGCAGTATGTCCTTGCCCGATGACGATAAAAGCATTTTCATCAACGGAGCTAACCAAATTACGCATTTGACTGACCTCTGCACGAGAAATTGTGATATATAGCATACTGCGATCTTTTTCAGTGTACATGCCTTTACCATTGAGCGCGGTAACGCCACGTTGCAAATCGTAGAGAATGACATCGGAGACTTCACGCGGTTTATCTGTGATAATCACGGCGGTACGGATAACACTCGGACCTTCTAAGATGTAATCGGTGGTGATTCCAGTGATGATTAGTACGATGATGGCATATAAAGACGATTCCCAATTGAATACGAAACCTGCGCTCGCAACAATCAATAGATCAGTATAGAGGTAGGTGGTACTCATCGGGATTCCCGTTTTGCGCTGGATGATCGTCGCCAGCATAGAGGTACTGCCATAGGTTGCACCCGCCCTCATGATAAAGGCAACGCTGACCCCACTGAGGATTCCAGCGAAGACGGCGTTCAAGAGGACATTATCGCTAACGCCTTCTTCTGGAAACCAAGGTGCTGATATATCAAACGCAAAGCTGTAAATTACGACCACAATAATGGTACGAATCACCACATCCCAACCGGTTAACATGCGATACCCCAAGAACATGACCGGAATGTTCAATAAGAATATGACCATACCGATCGGCGTGCTGATAAGTTCGTTAAGGATCACTGCTACGCCAGTGAAGCCTGTTGGCAAGATGTCAAAGGGAGTCATGAATAGACGAATCGAGATCACGCCTAGAATGATACCGCCGATAATAAGAAAGGCTTGTGTAACCCAATCAAGCCATTTATAGAGTGTACTTTTATCTGAAATCGCGATTCCAGTGTTTGCCATATTGAGTATATCCTTATAAATATGAGTGATTCTAACTCGCACATTATGCGCCTATTTTGTGAATTTGGTAGCTTGAGATTTTTAAAATAGGAATGTCGTATTGGATATAAGTGTCTCTGTCAGAACTCAGTCTTATTTGTGTAGGATATAATAAAGGAAGATGCAATTAACTAGCGACTAACCTATGCAAGAGACGACAAAATTCTGGCAAAGTAACGACCTTGGGCAACATATTGATTTACTCCGCGCCACCTACTTTAATCATCGCTTTGCGCCACATATCCATGAGGGGTATGCCTTTGGGGTGATTGTGCATGGGGCTGAGCAATTTGATTATCGACATAAGCATTGGATTGCGCCTGCAGGGAGTATTGTGGTTATTCACCCAGGGGAAATGCACACCGGCAACCGTGTAGATGACGCTGGATGGTCGTATCGCATGTTTTACCCTGAAGTTGCCCTGCTAGAAACGGCTGTTAAGAATGTCACTCATAAAAGTGGGCATATTCCGTTTTTTGATGATGTTGTGATTCATGACCCGTGGTTATTTAATAAAATTCGGCAACTGCATCATATATTGGAGCAATCGCAGTCGCAATTAGAGCGCGAGGCACACCTTTTATGGACGACTACACATTTAGTGATGCGTCATGGTGACATTCGACCTCGTTTAGAGCCGATAACGGATGAACGCTCAACGATGGCGCATGTTAAAGATTATATTCATGCAAACTTTAATCAGAATATTTCGCTAGCGGATTTGGCGAAGGTCGCGCACCTTAGTCCCTATCATCTCAGTCGTGTTTTTCGGAAAACAGTTGGATTACCCCCACACACATACTTGATTCAAGTACGGGTTGAACGGGCGAAGTTACTCCTCACACAAAAGCAATCCATTTCACAGGTCGCGCATGATACCGGATTCACCGATCAAAGCCATCTAACACGCCATTTTAAGCGTATTGTTGGCGTACCCCCAGGGCAATATCGCTTCGGGTAATCTCCCAAAACAGCAAGATTGTACAAGACCATCTGCTTATAGCTTGATATAGTCGTCGTAGTGAAATTACATAAATTGTCATATAGAAACCAATAATTGTCTTAGTATATTTACCTATCAATGTAATGTGGGATTTATGATGGGTGATGTTAGTATGATATGCCACGAGATGGAGCAGGAATGATGAGTAAACAATGACGGCAGTAATCGACAATATCAACGAAAAAGAGCAAGGTATTTCCCCTAAAACTGAATTTATAGATGGGATGCGCGCCTCGATTCCTTTGATACTGGGTGCGATGCCATTTGGTGTCGTCTTTGGTGCGCTTGCTGTGACCGAGGCGGGCATGTCTCCGGCGGCGGCGCAGGGTATGTCTTTATTTGTGTTTGCGGGTGCATCACAATTTATTGCTACTGGATTAGTAAAAGATGCAGAGATATGGTTGCTTGTATTGACAACATTTATGGTCAATGTGCGCCATGCCTTATATAGTGCGTCATTAGCTCCTTATGTAAAACATCTCCCACAACGCTGGTTATTACCGCTTGGCTTCTGGCTCACAGATGAAACTTATGCGGTGACGGTTGTTCGCTATAACGGCAAACAACGAAACAAACACACGCACTGGTTTTACCTCGGTTCGGCTGTTTTGATGTATAGCAATTGGCAGTTATGCACCTTTATCGGCATTATTGCTGGACAGCAAATCCCAGATGCAACCAGTTGGGGCTTAGATTTTGCGATGGTCGTGACATTTACGGGTATCGTTGTCCCGATGATTCGCAATCGTCCGATGTTGATTTCGGCTTTAGTGGCAGGCGTTTGTGCGATGTTATTCTATGGCTTGCCCAATCAAATTGGCTTTTTCGTCGCAGGTGTTGCTGGAATCATTGCAGGGTATATTGCTGAGGTAAACCTCCCTACCCCAATTGAGCAAGTTATCAGCGAAGAAACATCTAAGGAAGACTTGTTTATAGGAGAAACTGACTAATGCTGACTCTAAATGAAGTTTTGATCATATTTGGCATGATGGTTGTCACCTTCGGCGTGCGTTATCCGGTGTTGGCATTGGTGGGGAAAATCGAATTACCGAAACCTGTTTTCCGCGCCTTGCAATATGTGCCTGTGGCGATGTTAACCGCGATTTCGGTTCCAGCGGTGCTGATGCAAGAGGGTCAGCTTGATGTGTCACTCGATAATGCCTATTTAATTGGCTTTGTCGTGGCGATTGCAGTCGCATGGCGCACTAAAAACCTACTCTGGACAATTATCATCGGCATGGCAGTCTTTCTCCTGTGGCGACAGGTGATCGGTGCTTAATTATGAGGATTGCTTATCATGGAGTAATTTTGATTAGCTACTGACAAAGCAACAAAAAAAGCGGAGGTGGATTGTCCCTGTCCCCGCTTGTTATGCACAGATCAATTGCAACAGTGAAATCTACAGCGTGTAGCCCATTGTTGTCATCACGCCAATGATACCAAGTAACATAAACACAATTCCTTGATAGCGCATATTTGTTTGCCAATTGGGACCTTTTTCCAATTCACGATTGCCAAACATCCGTGCGTCCATCTGATACATTGACCAAACAGTATCGCGGTCTGTAATGTAATGCACATGATACCCCATGCAATCACCAAAACACTTGTAATAAACAACATAAAACGAACTCCGCTAACACACTCTCTGATTATTCTGAAAGCAACTTATTTTGCTTGTATTAACTTACCACCGGAATCGGATTTCGACATAATAGATTTTATGAGAAAAATATGGAGTTTTACGTAATTTATTAATTCTTGCCTAGAGTTACCCCCGCCACATGACCTATATAAAGAGGGTGTAAGTGGCATAAGAGAATATCCCACGCCTCCCTCACTTAAATTACTCGATTTCAGCGGATAATGGTTTCATAACGACGAGGGCAGACAGAACAGTGTAAACAAGAGTTCAAAGCCTTCATTAAATTGATTGAGAAAATAAAGGAGATACATCATATGTTAAACTGGGCCGTAATTTTCTTCCTGATCGCATTAGTTGCCGGCGTTCTTGGTTTTGGTGGTATTGCTGGTTCTGCCGCTGGTATCGCTCAAATTTTGTTCATCGGCTTTTTGGTATTAGCTGTACTCAGTTTCCTATTCCGTGGAAAACTGCGTGTATAACCTAACTTAGCTCCCCCCTATCCCTCTATATTAGACGGGATGTTATGTGAGTATAGCCCGATCAATGATCGGGCTATTATTTTGCCAATTTACGGCGAGAAGCTCATCAATTTATCATGCCTTTATACACATTTAATCTGTTTTCACTCGTTAGATTGCACGTTCCACGTTATACTCATCTTCACATTTTTTAAAGAAATTTAACAATAACAAGGATGACCTATGGCGACAGCAGAGGTCGTATTGGAAACGCGGGGGCTAACCAAACGCTTCCCCGGTGTTTTGGCGAACGACCACATTGATTTGCAATTGCATAAGGGGGAAGTGCTGGGCTTGCTTGGCGAAAACGGCGCAGGCAAATCCACCCTGATGAACATGATTTATGGACTGTATAGTCCGTCCGAAGGCGACATTTTGGTCAACGGGCAAGTTGTAAACATCCAAGACCCCAATGATGCGATTAGCTTGGGTATTGGTATGGTGCATCAGCATTTTCAATTGGTGCCTGTCTTGACCGTGACTGAAAATATCATGCTCGGTAATGAGTCGGTGAAAGGCTTATTCTTAGATCGTAAATCTGCCCGTAAGCGCATCATGGATATTTCCGATCAATATGGATTACAAGTAAATCCCGATTTGTTGGTGCAGGATTTACCTGTAGGTGTGCAACAGCGTGTGGAGATCATCAAAGCATTGTACCGTGATGCAAATATCCTGATTCTCGATGAACCTACGGCGGTACTCACCCCACAAGAGACTGAAGGCTTATTCGAGATTATGGAGTCTTTGCTTGAGCGTGGCGTGAGTATCATCTTTATCTCGCACAAGCTCAAGGAAGTTTTGCGGATTTGTGACCGTGTACAGGTCTTGCGCTTGGGTAAAGTGGTTGGTTCGGCTGACCCTAAAACATCGACACAGCAATCACTCGCCTCGTTGATGGTTGGGCGTGAGGTGCTTTTACAGGTGGATAAAGCACCGCCTAATGTCCAAGATACTGTGTTATCAGTCCAAGATTTATACGTTGTTGATGATCGTGATTTACCCGCACTTAAAGGCGTTTCGATTGATGTTATGGGTGGTGAGATTCTCGGCGTGGCAGGTGTGCAAGGTAACGGTCAAACAGAGTTGATCGAAGCTATTACCAGCCTACGAGAAACCGTTAGCGGAACAATCATGCTTGATGGGCGTGATATTACCAATCTTTCACCGCGTAAGGTGACGGAAACCGGAATCTCGCATGTGCCCGAAGATCGCCAAAAAGATGGTATGGTCTCAGGCTTCCCAATTAAAGACAATATTCGCCTGCAAACTTACTATAAATCTCCCTTCTCACGCGGGATATTGTCTAATGACAAAGCCATCAACGAAACAGCCACGCAATTAGTCGAAGAATATGATGTGCGTACCCCTGGGATTTTTACCAACATTGGGTCGCTTTCCGGTGGTAATCAGCAAAAAGCAGTTGTCGCGCGTGAGTTTTCACGTCCAAGTCGATTGTTGATCGCATCGCAACCAACACGCGGGCTTGATGTGGGGTCGATTGAATTTATCCACAAGCAAATTGTCCGTATGCGTGATGAAGGTACGGCGGTGTTATTGGTCTCGACGGAATTGGATGAAATTTTATCCTTATCTGACCGGATTGCAGTGATGTATGCCGGAGAGGTGATTGATATTATTTATGCTGAGGATGCAAGTCGTGAGAAAATTGGTTTGTTAATGGCAGGTGTCCGCGATAAAAAGACGGAAGATGCGGATGACACTATAGGAGGGAATGACTGATGGCGGCGGGAGAGAACACGTCACCACAAGGTCCAGCATTTTTAGCACCCTTTGCATTGGCATGGCGACGGATTTCGCCGTCCTTAGTGCCAATTTTGGCGGTGATAACAGCTTTAATTGTAACGGTACCGTTTATGGTGTTTACGGCAGGCGATGGCGACCTTAGTAAAGGCTTAGGCATTGCCGGACAAGCGTATCGTTCATTGTTAGAAGGTTCGATTGGGCTGGCAATTGATCCAGTTCTTGAAGCGGACGAAGTGACACTCGCTTTACAATTAGCAGAAGATCAAGAGCTTACGCAACAGGAACTGCTCTTATTGGCAGGGCGCGGTGAAATTATTGTCGATATTGGGGTTGATCGTGTTCGGGAATTACATAATGAACTGCTGATATTCCAAGCGAATGAAAATTTTTCCGATAACGAATCTATCAATTCACTTGGACAACGTTTGCCTGATATTCGCGAAATTGGGGCGGATCGCTTACGTGAAATCGCACCCATTTTACATGAGATGGACGAGTTGATGTCCAATGCCGATATCGGGAGTCTTGCGGAACAGTATGCTGTAGCGGAATATTTAGAAGATTCTGATATGGAAGCAATTACCGCGCTCGTACCTGTTGTTGGTAGCGGCGACTTTAATGAAACGACTGTTTTAGAGACATTACAGTTGATTGATGAACGGCGTTTCGTCACATTGTCTCGTATCCTTGCTCAACTCGAAGTTTTGGATACTTTAGGCTATGAACCGCGTTCTGATGAAGCTGATACGATTATTGATATTTTTGAGGTTGGTACAGATAACACAACTGGTGCAGATCGTTTAGAGGATTTAGCAGAGGTTTTAACACGCTTTGAATCCTCTGATATTAGCGATATTACCGAGCTAGCCAATCAATTACGCCTCGTGTTGTGGTTATATGACTCTGATGTGTTGAATAACACCGATGTTGTGACCGCGATTAATGAAGAGTTACCGATAGCAATTGAAGAAAATCTGGTCGTTCGCCGTCCGAATAACCGTATTCTCATTCATGATGGACATCCAAGCGAGACGGTAAGCATCATCTATGAGGCTGATGAAACACCAGATGATACCAGTGATGATGTCCCGCGTGTGATCTATTTGCAAGCATTTGAGCGGGTGTTTATGTTCTTCCCCGGTAGCTTGGAAGAAACATTAAGCCGTTCTATCCCCTTTGTGATTGCTGGTTTGGCGGTTGCATTGGGCTTTAAGGGGGGCTTATTTAATATCGGTGCGGAAGGGCAATTGTATGCAGGCGCGACGTTGGCTGCTGCGGTTGGCTTTGGCTCATTTTTCGTTGATCTCGGCTTGCCTTCAGTGATACATATTTTACTGGTGTTGATTGCGGGGATAATCGGTGGTGCTTTATGGGGCTTTATTCCGGGTGTGCTGAAAGCATATACCGGAGCGCATGAGGTTATCACTACGATTATGTTGAATTTCGTGGCGATTCGCTTGGTGGATTGGCTGATTAAATCGACAGACCCTGTGATCTTATTAGATGTTGAGGCGAGCGCACCGCGTACACCCTTAATTGCGTCAAGTGCCTCCCTGCCCTTGTTTGCCAATATAGAAATTTGGTGGTTCTTTGTGGCAGGTATTTTAACGGCATTAGTCGGTTTGTATCGCAACCGTGAGTTTATACAAGAGAACATTCAAGCTGCGATTCGTCCAATTGTTTATGGTGTGCTTGTGGTTCTTGGTGGCTATTTCTTACAGTGGATTAGTGTACATGATAACCTACACGTCGGTTTAATCATCATGATTTTGACCGTCTGGTTTGTTGATTGGTTCTTAGAGCGCACAACTCCCGGATTTGAACTGCGAACCGTTGGTGCAAACCCTGATGCGGCGAAGTATGCAGGTATGAACGTTCGCTGGAATGTCATATTGGCGCTGGTGATGAGTGGCGCATTAGTCGGTTTAGCAGGGACAATCCAGATTTCAGGTGTACAGCAATATATGGAACCTGCGTTTTTCTCTGGGCTTGGTTTTGATAGTATCGCTGTTGCTTTGCTTGCTCGCAATAACCCACGCAGTATGATTGCTGCGGGTATTTTATGGGGTGCATTACTGACAGGTGCAGGCTTGATGCAAGAACGCGCTGGAATTTCTAATGACCTTGTGAAAATCATTCAAGCTCTGATTATTATGTTTGTGGCTGCGGACGCGATTATCCGTTGGCTCTGGCGTATCCCAGAAGCGACCGAAGAAGAAAAAGCTGTTGCGCTTTCAACCGGATGGGGAGGATAAAACCTCACCTCTAATGGCGATTGTTCATTTAAATAGTTGGCAATCACATTGGGTTTAGAAGCACTCTGTATGGCGGACGAGGAGAACCTCGTCCCTACGAAATTATTAATAAATGTAGGGATGGCATTCTTGCCATCCGTAAAATTATAACCCGATCACGGAAAGCATTTGGATGACTCTATGGCTTAAGTTTACAAGCACGAAGAGGGTAAAGCCTCATCCCTGATACGGTGTTGAAGAAAGTTGCTTTAGTGCTGGAAGAAAGACGAAATAAGGATTAATCCACCCCTTTAGACATATGCAAATTCCCGCTGAAGTTTGGGGGGAATAGGGGTGAGGTAAAACAAAAGGATAGATTTATGGCTACAGCAGTTCCACCAGCCGATGCGTCTGGAGAAGGTATCCCAGTCAGGCGTGAGGGCTTTAAAGTTACACGGATATTTATCTTTTCACTGACATTTTTGATTGCAGGGGTACTGATTCTAATCTTTACGCCTCAGCAAATTGGTAGTGGTGTGAGTAGTACCTTAACTTTCGGTGATGGTTTGCCGGAGTTAGTTGTTCCAACAGTTCCTTGGGCGGTGTTAGTTGCCTTGTTATATGTTGGTGGCGGTACTGTTGGATTGCTACCGCCGAACATGCTGAATCTACGCAATATTGATCGTATAAGAGCGCGTTGGTTGATCTTAAACGGTGTTCTGATTATCCCTACTGTGTTAGTTCTTGCGGCGGCGGGTAAAAGCACCAACATGATTACCATGCTTGCTTCAAGTTTCCGCGCATCGACTCCTATTATCATCGGAGCAATGGCGGGGTTATGGTGTGAGCGTTCCGGCGTGGTCAATATCGCTATCGAAGGGATGATGCTAACAGGCGCATCATTCGGCTTTATCACCTTTAGTCTACTTGGTGATGTTTTACCGGGGGATGGCGCAATTTACCTCGGGATTTTAATTGCGGTTGTTGGTGGCGCGATGATGGCGACCTTACACGCATGGTTATCCATTACGTTCAAAACTGATCAGATTATTAGCGGTACGGTAATCAATATCCTCGCGCTTGGGTTGACGAGTTTCTTACGTATTGAAGTGTTGTTAAATGCTGATGCCGCTCGTGAAACCTTGCAACCGCTCCATGTAATCTTTGAGGATGTGCCTGTACTTGGTGGTTTGCTAAGTGCATTAGCAGATATCCCGATCTTAGGACCTGTTTTTCTTAGCGGGAAGCCCATTTTTACATCAATGTTCTTCATCTTGATTATCACCCACTTAGTGTTGTTCTATACGCGCTGGGGTCTGCGGACTCGCGCCGTTGGTGAAAATCCACATGCGGCAGATACGCTCGGTATTGATGTCATCAAGAATCGCTATATTAACGTGATTGTTGGCGGTATGATTGCTGGTTTAGCAGGGGCATGGTTCTCATTAGAGACAACAGGAAGTTTCGACGATAACATGACCAATGGTACAGGTTTTATCGCGTTGGCGGCGTTGATTTTCGGTAAATGGACACCATTCGGTGCGATGGCAGGTGGTGTGTTGTTTGGTTTTGCCAGCGCACTAGAAACACGTTTCCAGATATTGGATGTGCCTGTTCCCTCACAGTTTATCCAGATGACTCCTTATATCGTCACAATTGTGGTTTTGGCGGGATTGGTAGGTCGCGCAACGGCACCGAAAGCCATCGGGCAACCTTATCAGAAGGAATAATAATACATTCCCTAAAATTCCACTTATATTAAACACTAAAGGTGATGTCAATTGGCATCACCTTTAATATTTCCCTAATAATTTATAAAAAGTTGCACTATTTAGTAATTTTTAATGTAATATTAGAGCTATACGTGTATTTTATCAGGGCAGATTTATGGAAAATAAGGATAGCTCTAACTCGAAAGATAGTGATAAGTCACAATATATTTTCCAATTAGAGGCGCGGATTGGTCAACTTGAAGCAGAACTTGAGCAAACAAAACATGCCAAATACAATTTAGAACTACAAAAAATCGATTTGATCCAATCATTTATTCGTGATGCTTCCCATGAATTTCGCACTCCTCTATCTAGCATAAATACAGCTTTATATATGCTTCACCGTTTAGATGAAGATCACAAACTCTCCAAATATTTAGATCGGATTGATGAAGAAAGCAAATTAATATCTGAATTGGTTGACGACTTATTGGTGATGACTCGTTTAGATATGGGCGTGCCTTTGGAACACGAATCAGTCGATGTAGATATTTTAGTGTGTCAATTGGTAGAAAAGTATCGCTCAGAAATGGTCGGCGGTGAGCAGAGGTTACATTTCGAGTGTAAAGACTCTTTATGCGTTGTAGATGGCGATGCATATTATCTGACGATGGCGATTGACGAGTTACTGGATAATGCTCGACGCTTCTCAAAACGTGGTGGCTCGATTACTGTCGAAATTGAAAAACAGGCTGAGAATCTGTGTATTAAGATAATAGACGAAGGTATTGGCATTCCACCCGATGCTTTACCGCATGTGTTTGATCGGTTTTTCCGTGTAGATGAGGCACATTCCACCTCTGGATTTGGCTTAGGTTTGGCGATTGCGCATAAGATTATTAATTATCATCGTGGCTCAATTAAAATAGAAAGCGAGATTGATAAAGGCACAATCTGCACGGTGTTGTTGCCTTGTCACCAGCGTAAAGCTAAGTAGCTCCTCTTGTTAAATAATGCTATAGTTGCCCCTAAGAAAAGCTAAATAATTTGATGATAAAAAGGATTATTGATGAGTAATTTCATTTTAACCAATCAACGTGATCATATTTTTGAGATTATCATGAACCGCACCGAGAAACGGAATGCGATGAATTTGCCCTTTCTCAATCAACTCGGTGATGCGATAGATAAAGCTGAATCCACCAGCGGGATACGGGTGGTGATTATTCGTGGCGCGGAAGACTACTTCTCGGCGGGCGTGGATTTAACCAGTTTTATGACGGGTGAATTGGTTGAACGTTTTGGTGAGAATTGGCGTGATAATTTATTCCCCTTAACTGAGCATTATCAAGGTGTTTTGAATAAGATTGAACGTTGTAGTTTACCTGTAATCGCGTTGTTGCAAAAATATTGCCTCGGTTTAGCCTTAGAGTTGGCATTGGCTTGTGATTTTCGTATTGCGACAGAAGGCACACGGCTTGGTTTGCCAGAATCACGTATCGGAATGATTCCCGATGTAGGGGGAACAACTCGTTTGACTCGTCTTATCGGTGTGGCGCGGGCTAAAGAATACATCATGACAGGCAAAGAGTTTGATCTCACTAGTGCAGAGCAGTGGGGATTGGTCAATTATGTTGTACCCGAAGATCAACTCATGGCAAAAGGCGAACAACTCGCTCAAGAACTTACAGATGCCGCTCCCCTTGCTGTCAGCTATGCTAAGAAGATTATCGACGGTATGTCTGATATTGAACGCGGTCTACGCATGGAAGCATGGGCGCAGGCGATCTTGATAAAAACTGAGGATCTGATGGCTGGCGCGCAATCGGCATTAACCAAGCAAAAACCCGAATGGAAGGGAAAATAAATACTTGTATTTCTGCTTGTAATACTTTTCGTAAAAAATTCATGCAATATGGGCTTTGTTAGCTTTCGTAATATACCCTTTGTGTTGATAATTGTAGATGTTATTCATACACAAGGGGTCACTAATGTCTGCGAAAGATCAATTTG
Source organism: Epimenia babai (assembly GCA_011762755.2). Taxonomy (NCBI): domain Eukaryota; kingdom Metazoa; phylum Mollusca; class Solenogastres; order Cavibelonia; family Epimeniidae; genus Epimenia; species Epimenia babai. Next base: position 39,292 of record WURV02123320.1, read on the forward strand.
AGCAAGTTCGTGCTTTGATTAAAGCACGTAAATTTGATGAGGCGCGTACTTTATTACGTGGAATAGACCATCCGAAAGCGCAAGAATGGATGGATAAGATCGATCAAATCGCCCCATCACAATCATCATCTAACCCAATTGGGAAATCAAAAGATTATTCATCTTCGCCCTCACCTGCTTATACGAGTGGTGGCTCTGCGGCAATTTCATCGGGTAGTGGAGGTGGAATTGATATTGTAAATGTCCTCTTATTGGCGATCATTGCGATTGTTGGTGGTGGAATTACTGGCGCGGCGTTACATTTCAGTGGACGTTTCATTTATCTGATTTGTATGTCTCCAATTATTGCTGCTTTACTTGGCGGTTTTATCTTTTTTACAGGTGTAACTTTTACCAAAGTGCGGAATGGCGCGATTGTACTTGCTTTGGGCTTATTGATGGGGGTGATTACTTATGGTAGTTTCCGGTATGGCGATTATCTGTTCTTTTTGGAAGAAGTTCGCCAAGAATCCCCCCGCGCAACCAATGAAGATATTGATGCCTTTTTAGAGTTTGAAACAGGGCAAACAGGTTTTCTTGGTTACGTAAACTTAGAAGCCGAAGCAGGACTAAGTATTTCCCGAGCAAGCGATCTCGACTCTGAAGGTGGTTTTGATCTGCCTGAATCACTGACATGGGTTTACTGGGGTATTGAACTGCTCATTATGATCGCAGGTCCTGTTTTGATGGGTTTTGGTCAAGCGGGAGAGCCGTTCTGTGAAAATCGTAATGATTGGCTCAAGTTTAATCATGTGGGTAATGTACCGAGTATCAATGCTGAACAATGTTTACAAGCCATGCAAGTCGGCGATTTTAGCGCAGCCAGCACATTTATGGTACCGATTAGTGAGGCACTCCAGCCCCCTTATTTAAAGATTGAAGTCGGGGATTGTGGCGCAGACCAACCGACGGGGATGATCCGTGTCCACGCTATGAATGTGGATAATCGGGGACGTGCTAATAACAAAAAAGTGATTGAAGCAACTTTACCGCATCAATCGATTAAATCTCTAAATCGTTAGTCATGAAACCTCAGATGGATGATCGTTATAGATTGTCCATCTATACGTCTATTTTGACACTGTGCTACAAAAGCATGGGGTGCAAATGGGATTAATCCCCGCCGTCACTAGCAAG
>WURV02123321.1:0-19336 GCA_011762755.2 Epimenia babai
AAATGATAGCGTTGATAGGACCGTTTTATATATGAAAGCGTGGATGGGACTGATTTACATCATAGCGTGGATAGGACCGTTTTCAAATGATAGCGTTGATAGGACCGTTTTATATATGATAGCGTGGATGGGACTGATTTACATCATAACGTGGATAGGACCATTTTATATATGAAAGCGTGGATGGGACTGATTTACATCATAGCGTGGATAGGACCGTTTTTAAATGATAGCGTTGATAGGACCGTTTTATATATGAAAGCGTGGATGGGACTGATTTACATCATAGCGTGGATAGGACCGTTTTATATATGATAGCGTGGATGGGACTGATTTACATCATAGCGTAGACAGGACAGTTTTATCAATATGAAAGCGTGGATGGGACTGATTTACATCACAGCGTGGACAGGACCGTTTTATATATGATAGCGTGGATTAAACTGTTTTACATGACAGAATTGGATGAGACTGTTTTCCATGATAGTGTGGATGGGGCTGTTTCACATGATAGTACGAATGGCATTATTTTACATCATAGCATGGATAAGACTGTTTTGCATGATAGCCTGGATGGGACTGTTTTACATGATCGCGTAGGATGGGACTGTTTAACATGATAACACAGATAGGACTGTATTACATCATAGCATGGATGGGACTGTTTTCCATGATAGCGTTGCTGGGATTGTTTTACATGACAGTACGGATGGGACTATTTCACAAGATAGCATGGATCGCACTGTTTTATAAGATAGTGGGGATGGGACTGTTTTTTCCGCGTAGCGTGCATGCGACTGTTTTACATGATAGTACAGATAGGACTGTTTTACATGATATTACAGATGGGACTGTTTTACATGGGACTATTTTACAAGATAGCGTGCATCGGAATGTTTTACATGATAGCGTGGATGTGACTGTTGTACATGATAGGCTGGATGGAAAGGTTTTATATGATAGCATAGATGGGACTGTTTTACAAGACAGTGTTGGATAGGACCGTTTTATATGAAAGCGTAGATGGGACTATTTTACATGAAAGCGTGGATCGGACCGTTTTATATGATAGCGTGGATGGGACCATTTTACAAGATATTGTTGGATAGGACTGTTTTACAAGATAGTGTTGGATAGGACTATTTCACATGATAGTAGGGATGGGACTATTCCAAAAAATAGCATGGATCAGACTGTTTGATAACATAGCGGGGATGGGACTGTTTTACATGATAGTACGGATGCAACTGTTTTATCTGATATTACGGATGGGACTATTTTACGAGACAGTGTTGGATAGGACCGTTTTATATGAAAGCGTGGATGGGACTATTTTACATGATAGAGTGGATCAAACCATTTTATACGATAGCGTGGATGGGACCGCTTTAAAAGATATTGTTGGATAGGACTGTTTTGCATGATAGCCTGGATGGGACTGTTTTACATGATCGTGTAGATAGGACCATTTTATATAACAGCGTGGATCGGACTATTTTACATGATAGCATGGATAGGACTGTTTTATATAATAGCCTGGATGGGACTGTTTTACAAGATAGCGTAGGATGGGACTGTTTCACATGATAACACGGATAGGACTGTTTTACATCATAGCGTGGATAGGACTATTTTCCATGATAGCGTTGATGGGATTGTTTTACTTGACAGTACGGATGGGACTATTTCACAAGATAGCATGGATCGCACTGTTTTATAAGATAGTGGGGATAGGACTGTTTTTTCCGCGTAGCGTGCATGCGACTGTTTTACATGATATTACAGATGGTATTGTTTTACATGATATTACAGATGGGACTGTTTTACATGATAGTACGGATGGGACTATTTTACAAGATAGCGTGGATGCGACTGTTTTATATGATATTACGGATGGGACTATTTTACAAGATCACGTGGATAGGACCGTTTTATATGATAGCGTAGATGGACCATTTTACATGACAGCGTGGATAGGACCCTTTTATATATGATAGCGTGGATGGGACTGATTTACATCATAGCGTGGATAGGACAGTTTTTAAATGATAGCGTGGATAGAACCATTTTATATATGAAAGCGTGGATGGGACTGATTTACATCATAGCGTGGATAGGACAGTTTTTAAATGATAGCATGGATAGGACCGTTTTATATATGATAGCGTGGATGAAACTGTTTTACATGACACAATTGGATGAGACTTTTTTCCATGATAGTGTGGATGGGGCTGTTTCACATGATAGTACGGATGGCATTATTTTACATCATAGCATGGATAAGACTGTTTTACATGATCGCGTGGATAGGACTATTTTATATGAAAGCGCGGATAGGACCGTTTTATATAATAGCGTGGATGGGACTGTTTTACAAGATAGCGTAGGATAGGACTGTTTAACATAACACAGATAGGACTGTTTTACATGATAGCGTGGGATGGGACTATTTTGCGTGATATTGTGGATGGGGTTGTGTTACATGACAGTATGGATGGGACTATTTCACAAGATAGCATGGATCGCACTGTTTTATAAGATAGTGGGGATGGGCCTGTTTTTCCCGCGTAGCGTGCATGCGACTGTTTTACATGATAGTACAGATGGGACTATTTTACAAGATAGCATGGATAGAACCGTTTTCTATGAAAGCATGGATGGGACTGTTTTACAAGATAGCGTGGATGAAACTGTTTCACATGATAGCGTGGATGGGACTGTTTTACATGATAGCATGGATAGGACCGTTTTATATGATAGCGTAGATGGGACTGTTTTACATGATAGCGTGGATGAAACTGTTTTACAAGATGGTACGAATAGGACTGTTTTATATGATAGCGTGACGACTATTTTACATGATAGCGTGCATCGGAATGTTTTACATGATAGTGTGGATGGGACTGTTTTATAAGAGAGTACAGATGTGACTGTTTTACATGATGGCGTGGATAGGACTGTTTTACATGATAGTGTGAATAGGACTATTTTACATGATAGAGTGCATGGGACCATTTGGCATGATAGCCTTGATGGGACTGTTTTACACGATAGTATTGATGGGACTGTTTTACATGTTTTACAATGATAGCGTTGTAATTTCATGTTTTTAAAGTGGAGGATTTTATGGCTGTTGTCTGTCCTGGAAACAGGATTCTCTTTTGTATATAGTTTGGGAGATCTCCAAGTAAAAATACAACTATCGGCAGGCATTATCCATCTTCTTCGTATAATTATCTCCCAAACAATTTGAAGACCACTGAGGCAAGCCTCTGATAAATGGCAAAGATCTGTGGTAGCGTTTGAGGAAGATTTGCTTTAAGACTATAGGTGCAGTGAACTAGTGTGACAGCAGCAGATATTGTAAGGCTATCGCTAACACTAATCCCTAAACCTTAACCCAGATCGCATTAATTCACTGCACCAAACTATAACCCATCAAAGGATACGTTTTTTTCTATTATTAGATCTGACCAACACATGCGATCAATTTAACTACTAAACTAATGCATGTGTTTATGTATTATTGGATATGACATGAGTCTAGGCATTCATTGGAAAATAGATACTGATAGTTACACCTGTAGTTTACAATAAACGACTATAATCTTGTTGAGCTTACCAACATTAACTTATACTTTAGTTACAAGTTATTCATTTAAATTAATGCGCACATAACAAAATGGTACATTTGGCGATTTGCTAAAATATGAGTAGGTGACGTCAAAAGTGAAATTAAGTCGACTTACAGGTTTAATTAAACTAAAACGACGTCTACTAACGGATAGTAAAATGTTTCTTTTACAATACGGCTGTTTCGCAACGAGATGATCATGGTCGATTTCGTAGCTGTCACTTTCAAGCATGCATGTGCATGTCTATCAAGTAATTCCACAGTAACATTTACTGGCTTCAAAATTACCACAGAGAAACATTCTAACAATCATCCGATACAGTAACAAATAGCTGATATTAATACATACTATGTTAGATGCTGATAATGTATGGCAGGCGGTGCATATGTTCTTCGAGAAAACGATTACCGGTATTGTTTACATACAGCTCCCGTGTTTAAGGACGCCATATTTAAATAGTCCCCATTTTGTACGCAAATTTCGTACGGGACTTTCGGAATACAGTCTCACCTTCTCCGGGTGTAACTTCTTGTTGGGAAATGGGGGACGGGTAGTTTCTGTAAATTTCAGAACCACATCGCTACCCCTATTACCATCACATGTAAATGTTAGAGGATCTCTAGAGACGTTTTTCTACGTACCCTAAGTACGGTGGGTAATAAACGATTTTTTTTGCAATAACGTTTGAAAAGATATTTATTTTAAATCATTTGATAATAGATAAAATTAGAATTATACAAGTGCACATGATTTGTCGCAATTACGTGATAAGAGAAAAGTTGGTTATGAAATGTTAGATCTTGTTAATTTGTTATATGCTATCCTAATTGCTCAGGTTCCCAAACCTCAAAAAATTACAGCCTATTACGTGAATAATATCGATACCGACAGAATAAATTATGGTAGCCTATATGAATGGCAGACTCAGGGACATGCAGGTATAGATGCGATTGTTCGCAAGCCCCTTACATAGGACATGCTTGATTTGTTATGTACATCACAAAACAGGATGTAAATATACCACGTCAACATATTATAGATATTGCGCTCTTGTGATAGACCTCTGTACATAGAGCAGTTCGTCAGTAAGCTTGCGTAGTGTCAACATTTTATCCATTCGATAATCTATATTCATATAAAGATATAGCTACGCTCTACAATAAATATACAGGTAATGTAAAATATAGCCAGACATAAACGACAATTAAATTATCATCAAGCGCATACAGTTTTGATGTATAAAACTAAACACTCTTTTACAGTTTGTGCTAAACCTTTTCGTCGACTTCTTAATTTAAATATTTATTGTAATTTTATTAACGATAGACTCGTTATTATTGTAATGTTTATCAACTAACAGTTAATATTACTAGGGCAATAACGTGACCTATATTTCTTATACAATACCGTGGTAAACTGAATGTATACCCTTTTTCTAGAACATTCCCAGGTCGATAACGTGATTTCTCTATTGGCGAAAAATTACGTCATTGTTTGAGAAGTTTTCTTGAACACTACAATGTCGATTGAAAAGACTATATATACGTACTCTAATGATTGCCTCTTTTACATCGGAGTTAAAATTTAGAAAATCGACCGCGTAGCTTGTGATAATTATCGAAATTATCGAATTTAAATACGTTGAAGAGGTTCCATTGTGATGCGTTTAATACTGCGCGCGAGGATAAAATTTAAGTTGTTTAAGTGTCAATCCTTTGCAATAATTATCACCGATAGAATATATAACACTGGGTATTCGTACGTTTCAATATATTTTTATTTTAGATTATATTCGATTACATAATTACTTTGACACATATATCGTTTTACTTTATTTTTGACAATAACATAACAGTATTAAAATTTATCACAACTGGTATAGTCGGAGGGCGACTGCCGTTAAATATATCAACATTATTTTATCTTACCGGTCTCTCATATAAAGCCACCTCCCTTCTTTCTTCCAACTATTTTTAGTGTAGATCAAATTCCACGCCTCTCGACACCACGCGGTCTGACTAATCTGCATTCGTACCTATATCTACATACTTTTCCGCTTCTTGTTTGCGATCATAATTTAATTACGCTTATTGGATAGCAAAAATTCCCACACCCTCTTTCTTGGTCTGGCGGCGTCCTTTCGTTCGATCCAATCCTTTCTCTGATCCAGTTCGATATTCGCCATCAGCTCCTGTATATTCCACTTCGTCTATTCCATTATCTCTCTGAATTCAGCAATCCATGTTATTTCGCCTCGATTGGTTTTCAAGATCGTCAATCGAGTCCCAGTTGACGCGATCACCCAAACAGACAGACACACCGCGCGTACGACGCGTACTTATTAGCCCAGCTGTCGAATAAATTGTGCATGACACAAAAATATCCTACGCTGTAATGTACCAGAATAAATTGATATTCTACTACTTGATAGCCTATTATGCACATGTACGGTAAATACACAATATAGCGAGGTAGTGTAATTCAATGTGAAAAATATCAAAAACATAGGAAAAGATTTTTATTAATCTCTTTCGATTCTAACGCTACACGCCTACATCGTCACGAATACAGGTACTTAAACGAAACATTAAAATATTTCCCTAAGATGCGTCAAATCAAGGTAATATAATACGAAAACGTAAAGAACGAGCCACCTTCTTCGTTCAACCTGTGCACGCAATCTTACCAGCCTTGGAATACACAAATCTGTAAACCTGAGCTTACAAATGTGTAACCGAGTGCCTGCAGTTATGTCCCTTGTTTATTATACATTATCCACTCGGGAACTAACGCGACTAACAAATCCCCATGATTTTCTACGTGAGCTAAAACTTTATCTATATGATTCCGACTAACTCGATTTTGTCGACTACTGTATTATATCCTTGTTTATTCCATTACATACATCATTCTAGAGAAAATAAACGGGTATTATCTTATCTTATTTTTAGGCCAATGTCGAATTTTTGTGTACGCAGACATATTACGTATTCTTCCATCCACTTCATATATGATAATATGTGATTCACGCGTTAGCGCCATGTCATTTGTTTGTAAATAAGATTACGAGTGCTATTAGATGATTGTAAATACGTTGTTGGCCATCGGGACTTGTGCATAACTAGGTCATAGTCCAAATGTGAGTTATGAATAATGAGTATAATAAATAAAAAGTTAACGTCCACCAACAAATTACCAGAATTCGCCACTTGTATCCCATTTTCACTGGGGTAAATCTGGTCAAATTATTACAATTTTGGAGAATATGCAGACGAGCAAACGAGTTACAACGAGTTCAGTAACGCGATACTTGTGAAAACTCCCAACGTTTTTAATGCTAGGCCTATAACTCGCGTACTCGTATCACACTGCACTGATAGAATATTCAATGCAGACGATTGGCCATATCGGCAAGACATGCCATAGTAAACCCACTGACGATACACAAGTCACTAACTAACGACCTACTTTTATTATTATCTCCTGAATAACTCGAATCGAACGCGGTTGTTTATTCTTGTTCTATATGACTCGTTCGTCGACAAGCCCAAGCTATGTTACAGTCGAAGACAACGACGCTAAAAATTAGATAAGTGGAGTGAAAGCTTATCGGAGGATTTACAAGCACGTACTCTCGAAATGTTTACGTTCCCAATGCGTGTCACATGAGTATACACTAAAGGAACGCGTGAGTTCCCTAGTTTGCTCATCCATTGCGATTAACTCAACTAGACTGTAGCCGCTAATATTTACAGATAAGTCAATTACGTCATTTGAAGCCGTATTTTTACAGATACAAGTACTGTTAATGTCGTTTAATATGCTGACAGACTCTGTATAATACGAAAAGTGACGGTAACACCTTATTGACTAACTAATACTCTGCATATATATTTTATGATGTATTATATATTTTTATATCTCCATTTCCGTTCTATTTTTTATGATGGCCCGTTAGAAAGCAACTTTAAAGAGAACAACAAATAAATGTCTACATCGACCGCTAGAGTTCATCGTGCATTACTTGCGTTATCCTTTATGTAGATAGTTGTCTGATTATGTTTGTATTGCAATTCTCGTACATACACCATACAGCCGCGTAATGCATATAGTAAAGTGTATTGAAATACTGTACGTAACAAATTAGTTTTATATAATATTAAGGGCCATGACATATATTACCTATGATTAACAAGTCCCCAGTATTTCAGAAATAGAAAAATTGTTACAGAGGCGACTATTTGTGAATTCTGACACCGAGAGATTTAGAATCCAACTGAAATAATTTGTTTCGGCAGCATTGGCGATCAGAGAAAAGATGAATCGGGGGCTTTTTACGGCGGACCTGAAAGCTTTGACAGACGAAGCTGCATCACGCGGCGTGTCTGGTGACGATATCAAAAACGCGGTTCTCAAGATTATCGAAAAATGTAAAGAAGACGCCGAATCCAAAAATGCAAGTAAAACGAAAAGCGAAACAGGAAAGTCAAAGAAAAATACAAGTCCTAGCAGGTCGACTAAGGATTTGTTTGAAAGGTTTCGCCACAATATTTCACTCACAACGATGGCGGTGGCGTTTATTTTGACAACTGGCATAGCCATAGGTCTTAATAAGGTCGTTGAATCAAAATTTTCTCCCAAGCAAATGTATAAGAACTTCCAAGACGAACGTTGTTTGGTAGACAACCTGGAATTGTTCACAGAGATGACTCGACCGAGGTATAACTGCAGCTCATGCGCGGGTCTGACTCGAGTGGACGAGGTAACGTCTATCAGCAAAGAAGAGTTTCGCCTGAAATACGCCTACACAGACGTCCCTCTTCTTGTCAAAGGAGGTGCGAAAAATTGGTCGGCCATGAATATGTACAGCTTTAACTATTTTAGAAGCCTATATAAAGAAACACCGGGAGCTTTCGAGTCTGTACAAAACAACTGTACGTTCTTCCATTACCGAACAACACTGCTCGGCCTTGAAGATGTTTTTAACATGACAGATGCTCGCGCTAGACTGGACGAGGGACAGGAAACCTGGTATATCGGATGGTAAGATTATCGTTTTAGGAGCTATGGCTTAATTAAGAGTCATTACTCGTTAGTATAATATGGATTGAGCCGTATTTTCGTGCTTGGTACATTGGAAAAGATTTGTATTTAAGCGGGTTGTGGTATATTTCTCGAGCGCATGAGGTAGCAAATTATTCTAAGTGACACTGACCTTGACCTCGATATTATTAAAAGATTGTGAAATAAGCACAATCTGATTTAGATTAAAACATGCTCAGAAGAAATTGTTATACCGTGTTAGATTGTTTTTTCGACCAGGCCTAAGATATTAAACAGGATAACACTGATACACGGTAAACCATGCTAAATAGGTGCGAATATTCAAATTAATTCCAACAGCAAGAATACGGAAGTATTTTTCGTGTCAATCGCGCAGGTGCGATTCTCGGTCAACGACGGAGAGGGAGTTAAAGAAGCATTATAAAAGACCATCATACCTTCCGGAGGCGGCCGAAGGTGAAGAGGTACCCACAGACTGGATCTTCATGGGCTGGCCGGGCCCTGGGGCTCACATACATGTGAGCTGTTTACGTTTAAATATTGTTTATTATCAAGCAATTTAAATATATTAATTTTCGGGAATAAATTATTGAACCGACTAACCGAAAATGTCGCTGCCGATATAAAGTTCTGCGATATGACTTTTTTTCTTTAAAACGACAGAGGTCGTTATTTATAGATACGGTAGACATTACACGTAAAATAAAATAGTTCTAGTACTGTAAGTACGACGAACACTACAAGCCCGTTTACACGATAGAGGATATGCTAGATGACAAGATACAAAAGTTCCCAAGGGTTTATTATTATATGATGAATCTTCAAGTATGAATACGACTTGTGCCAAAGCCAATACCGCCCGCGTGTTTAATAGCAATGGCGTATCAGAGTATCCAGAGGACAAGTCACCAAATCAACCACCCAGGAAGCCCTTTAACAACGTAAAAATAGTGATAACTAGTAAAATTCAAGGCAAAATCGCAGCGAGCTGCCAGTGGTTGACAATTTGAGAAACCGAGAAGAGGGAACGCGGGGATCATCGTCGTCAAAATTTTGGAAGCACATTACACCTCAAAATGTACATATAAGTGATATACTGAGTTTATAAAATGGCGTCGTCGTTCATTATAACCGCCGAAATGGATATGCATGCGACTGAAGACAAAAACTTACATTATTGAATACTATCGACAGTTTTATCAATAATTTGCGTTCCGCGTGATACAGATCGACCTGGTAGAAGCACCGTCCTGGCAGGCCCAGGTGAGCGGAAGCAAAACGTGGATGTTGTACCCATCCGTCGAGTGTGATCATGTCTGCTCTTCCTTGAATGTCACTCTCGAAGCCGGAGATATACGTGAGTCGTTTAGTCAACGCAACAAAAATTCGTAGTAAGGGCGATAATTCTCAAATTTATACGGTCAGCCGGAGGTTGAGAGTGGAGACGAGTACCGATCCTAGCTATTTAGTCCACACATTTCCAGTTATGTTTCTTTTCATCGAGGTTTATATTTTGTGTTGAGACTGACTTAGGGCCCAGTATGAGGAAAAACCATACATAAATTTATGTATGCTAATCCACTTAATGGAGCTATTGGGAGGGGGGGGGGGTGAAACTATAGTCAGGGAAATCAGGAAATCAGTCATGATATTGCTGCACAACGTTATATAATGTTGGTTCCGTATTTGTAGCGTCAAACGACACACAAGACTTATAGTTAACCAACGAATGTGAATACATTGTATTACAGTGACGGTGGACACAAACAAATGGTTCCACTCGACCTACATCCACCCTGGCAACATCAGCATCAGCATCGGGTCCGAGTACTGATACCCGTCCGTTACAGGAGCCGGTGAACAGTCAAACGACAGGAAACACACGACATTGCGTCCAACGAATACAGTTCAACAACACGAGATCTCATCGAAACAGAACATTTACAATTATTCGCCCAGCGTGACGGCTTCTGTTTCATTTTTGTTATGTTCCTTTTGCTTCATTTGTGGTATTGCGGGTTTATTTATGACTTTTCATGCCCATTTATGGTATTTGGTCGTTTTACGTGTACACGATTAGCACCCAAATCCCTCGTTATGAATATAGCTCCATCAAGAATAATACAAATAACTATTATATCGTTATCTTTTGATATGTTGCATACATGTTATATTTCAATAAAAGGAATATCCTGTTACAGGAAATACAGCGTTACTGTGATGGGGGTGGGGGTTTCTAGTACGCTACTTGTGGTTAGTGACGTTCGTTGGGCAAGTGACAATGACCGTTAATTCTGGAGCGGGAGATGGGAAATTTCTGCCGATAAATGTATCTTAACTTTAAAAAATCTCGATAACCACTTTGCACATTTGCTATTGAGCAGATATTGTCCCAAGGTTGGTCTTACGAACAATCGTTTGAGGTATCTGGTCTTAGAAACAATCGTTTGAGGTATCTGGTCTTAGGAACAATCGTTCGAGGTATCTGGTCTTACGAAGAATTGTTTGAGGTATCTGGTCTTACTAAGAATCGTTTGAGGTATCTGGTCTTACGGAGAATCGTTTGGGGTATCTGGTCTTACGAAGAATTGTTTGAGGTATCTGGTCTTACGAAGAATCATTTGACGTATCTGGTCTTACGAAGAATCGTTTGAGGTATCTGGTCTTACTAAGAATCGTTTGAGGTATCTGGTCTTACGAAGAATCGTTTGAGGTATCTGGTCTTACGAAGAATCGTTTGAGGTATCTGGTCTTACAAAGAATCGTTTGAGGTATCTGGTCTTACGAAGAATCGTTTGAAGTATCTGGTCTTACAAAGAATCGTTTGAGGTATCTGGTCTTACGAAGAATCGTTTGAGGTATCGTCATCCAACCATCCAACGGGTGGCTGTGTTTTTTTCTCATTTTTTTCCAACACCTGTTTAGTTTCTGTTAATATTTAATCTAAGCGTCTCAATTGCTCCATACTAGCTTTTTCATTCTGCCCATTCTTTAATGTGTTTTATTTTTGATTCCTTCGATCTATTTTTTGTTTTCTTTTTCATTTTATTTTTATTCTTTCTATTTTTAATATTCTGATCAGCACCTTACGGCCTCAGTGGCCTCTTTTGTATAATTTATATCATTAATTGATTACTTTATTCGGGCAAATATCTTTTACGACATATCAATAAATTCAATTAACTAATAACAACCAAGGTTATAAACCAGAAATAAATAAGATCGATTTTTTAATCTACACCATCAGATTAAAAAAACCTTATAGCTAATTTATTAAATAAACCAATGGGTAGGTGCTAGGGCCTTAATATTTAGTACAGTAAAATAAAAATACCAACTAAAATACTTATCTATCTTGTTTAAATGTTTATTCTTGCTGGGGGTAAACTTTATTTTTATCAAGGACATTCCATTACATTCGTTATACATTATGATGGTAGCCATGTCCCATATACCGTAAATGCTCTACCGTCAGTCTATCAATAATACGAGCCAATGAAATCGATAACTGTAATGTACGTATTTGTAGCGCGGTATATTTACATACTCTATCTAGTACAATTTAACTAGGGTAAGCCAGAGTCAAGTACTAACACTACACGCATTGATTGTTTCAATTCGAACGTTTTTATATTCTAAAGGTAAAGTGTACATCGTAACGTCGTTTGAAACGCTGACAGACACTGTACTATACGAAAAGTGGAGGTAACACCTTATTGACTAACTAGGACTCTGTATAGTTATATATTATATGATATGTTATCTATATTTTATATCTCCTTTTCCGTTCTGTTTTATGATAGCCCGTGAGAAGGAACTTTAAAGATTACAATAAATAAATGTCGACATCGACTGCAAAAGTTCATGGTGCATTACTTGCGTTATTCTTTGATTCAAAATTAAATTTTAATTTGTTTTAGCAGCATTGGCTATCAGAGAAAAGATGAATAGGGTGCTTTTTACGGCGGACCTGAAAGCTTTGACAGACGAAGCTGCATCACACGGCGTGTCTGGTGACGATATCAAAAACGCAGTTCTCAAAATTATCGTAAAATGTAAAAAAGACGCCGAATCCAAAAATACAAGTACAACGAAATGCCAGACAGCAAAACGAAAGGAAAATACAAGTCCCAGCAGATCGACTAACAATTTGTTTAAAAGGTTTCGCCACAATATCTCACTCACAACGATGGCGGTAGCGTTTATTTTGACCTCTTGCATAGCCAAGGGTATTAATAAGGTCGTTGAATCAGAATTTTCTCCCAAGCAAATGTATAAGGACTTCCAGGAAGAAGAATGTTTGGTAGACAACCTGCCATTATTGGCGGAGATGACTCGACCGAGGTATAACTGCAGCTCATGTGCGGGTCTGACTCGAGTGGACGAGGTAACGTCTATCAGCAAAGAAGAGTTTCGCCTGAAATACGCCTACACAGACGTCCCTCTTCTTGTCAAAGGAGGTGCGAAAAATTGGTCGGCCATGAATATGTACAGCTTTAACTATTTTAGAAGCCTATATAAAGAAACACCGGGAGCTTTCGAGTCTGTACAAAACAACTGTACGTTCTTCCATTACCGAACAACACTGCTCGGCCTTGAAGATGTTTTTAACATGACAGATGCTCGCGCTAGACTGGACGAGGGACAGGAAACCTGGTATATCGGATGGTAAGATTATCGTTTTAGGAGCTATGGCTTAATTAAGAGTCATTACTCGTTAGTATAATATGGATTGAGCCGTATTTTCGTGCTTGGTACATTGGAAAAGATTTGTATTTAAGCGGGTTGTGGTATATTTCTCGAGCGCATGAGGTAGCAAATTATTCTAAGTGACACTGACCTTGACCTCGATATTATTAAAAGATTGTGAAATAAGCACAATCTGATTTAGATTAAAACATGCTCAGAAGAAATTGTTATACCGTGTTAGATTGTTTTTTCGACCAGGCCTAAGATATTAAACAGGATAACACTGATACACGGTAAACCATGCTAAATAGGTGCGAATATTCAAATTAATTCCAACAGCAAGAATACGGAAGTATTTTTCGTGTCAATCGCGCAGGTGCGATTCTCGGTCAACGACGGAGAGGGAGTTAAAGAAGCATTATAAAAGACCATCATACCTTCCGGAGGCGGCCGAAGGTGAAGAGGTACCCACAGACTGGATCTTCATGGGCTGGCCGGGCCCTGGGGCTCACATACATGTGAGCTGTTTACGTTTAAATATTGTTTATTATCAAGCAATTTAAATATATTAATTTTCGGGAATAAATTATTGAACCGACTAACCGAAAATGTCGCTGCCGATATAAAGTTCTGCGATATGACTTTTTTTCTTTAAAACGACAGAGGTCGTTATTTATAGATACGGTAGACATTACACGTAAAATAAAATAGTTCTAGTACTGTAAGTACGACGAACACTACAAGCCCGTTTACACGATAGAGGATATGCTAGATGACAAGATACAAAAGTTCCCAAGGGTTTATTATTATATGATGAATCTTCAAGTATGAATACGACTTGTGCCAAAGCCAATACCGCCCGCGTGTTTAATAGCAATGGCGTATCAGAGTATCCAGAGGACAAGTCACCAAATCAACCACCCAGGAAGCCCTTTAACAACGTAAAAATAGTGATAACTAGTAAAATTCAAGGCAAAATCGCAGCGAGCTGCCAGTGGTTGACAATTTGAGAAACCGAGAAGAGGGAACGCGGGGATCATCGTCGTCAAAATTTTGGAAGCACATTACACCTCAAAATGTACATATAAGTGATATACTGAGTTTATAAAATGGCGTCGTCGTTCATTATAACCGCCGAAATGGATATGCATGCGACTGAAGACAAAAACTTACATTATTGAATACTATCGACAGTTTTATCAATAATTTGCGTTCCGCGTGATACAGATCGACCTGGTAGAAGCACCGTCCTGGCAGGCCCAGGTGAGCGGAAGCAAAACGTGGATGTTGTACCCATCCGTCGAGTGTGATCATGTCTGCTCTTCCTTGAATGTCACTCTCGAAGCCGGAGATATACGTGAGTCGTTTAGTCAACGCAACAAAAATTCGTAGTAAGGGCGATAATTCTCAAATTTATACGGTCAGCCGGAGGTTGAGAGTGGAGACGAGTACCGATCCTAGCTATTTAGTCCACACATTTCCAGTTATGTTTCTTTTCATCGAGGTTTATATTTTGTGTTGAGACTGACTTAGGGCCCAGTATGAGGAAAAACCATACATAAATTTATGTATGCTAATCCACTTAATGGAGCTATTGGGAGGGGGGGGGGGTGAAACTATAGTCAGGGAAATCAGGAAATCAGTCATGATATTGCTGCACAACGTTATATAATGTTGGTTCCGTATTTGTAGCGTCAAACGACACACAAGACTTATAGTTAACCAACGAATGTGAATACATTGTATTACAGTGACGGTGGACACAAACAAATGGTTCCACTCGACCTACATCCACCCTGGCAACATCAGCATCAGCATCGGGTCCGAGTACTGATACCCGTCCGTTACAGGAGCCGGTGAACGGTCAAACCACAGGAAACACACGACATTGCGTCAAACGAATACAGTTCAACGACACGAGATCTCGTCGAAAAAGAACATTTACAATTATTCGGCCAACGTGACGGCTTCTGTTTCAATTTGTTATTTTCCTTTAGCTTCATTAGTGGTATTGCGGGCTTATTTATGACTTTTGATGCCCATTTGCTATTTGGCATATATTGTTCCCCGTTTGGTCCGAGGCCATTTAAGCACGTGGTCTTTTTTTCTTATTTATTTCCCGACACTTGTTCTTTCGAAGTTTTTGTTAATATCCAATTCAAGTATCTCAATGCTAGCTTTTTCATTCTGCCCATTCCTTACTGTGTTTTATCTTTGATTCCTTCGATCTATATTTTGTTTTCTCTTTTCGTTTATTTCTATTCTTCCTATTTTAAATATTCTGGTGAGCACCTTACGGCCTCAGTGGCCTCTTGTCTCTAATTTACGTCATTATTTAATTACTACATTAGGGCATATTTGGTATAAAAGAGTTAAACTCAACCAATAATAACCAAGGTTATGAATCAGAAATAAACAAGATCAATTTTTAATCAACACTATCGCATTAAAATACCTCGAAAATTTATTAAATTAGGCAAAGGTTAGGTGCTAGGGCCTTAATATTTTGTACAGTAAAATAAAAAACCAACAAAAATGCTTATTTTTGTTATTTATGTGTTTATTCTTGCTGGAGGTAAACTTAATATTTATAAACGACATTCAGTTACATTCATTATACATTATGATGGTAGCTATCTTCCATGTACCGTAAATGCTCTACCGTCAGTCTTCAAAAATACGAGCCGATTAAATCGTTGATTGTATAAGGCGTATTTTACGTATTCGTAGCGCTACAATGTAACTGGTGCATGCCAGAGTCAAGTACTAACACTACGAGCATTGATTGTCACAAATTGAACGTTTTTATATTCTAAAGAGTAACGTGTACAGATCAACGATATATTAAGCCTCTAGTGGCAATAATCGCATAAATTAGGCAAAATTATTAGAGAAGCAAAAAGTTCAACCAGCGGATTCTCAATAGTATCAAGGGGAATAATCCTGTATGTTCGTTTTAGTATTATAACGCGGTTATCTCCCATTTCACTGCAATGTACACAGCAGATATGCTAGATTTTTGAGTTGCATGATTAATGTGGATTATTCTTTACACATTACAAAGTGATAAATAGAAACGTTGCAATAAGTCAAGCTCTATTCAATGGCTGTTTTCAAGTTGGTTCCACTCCTAAAGTTGTGATAAATTAAATGAATGAATAGATTTACAATTCTTCATCTAGAAAAACCCCTTAATTCTCACAAAAATAAAGACGAAAATAATTTAAATAGTTTCTTCACAGCAAAAGGCACATAATTTCCTGATGTTTTGTTGTCATAAAATCCACATTATTATTTCCCTTAGAAAGAAACGCATAGTAATAGTATTTTATTTATAGACAAGAGCAGATAATTTTAAAATAGAAATTCAGATTATTTTCAAAAGGAAATTCACGCACTATCTTGAGAAAATAAAATTTAATGGTAAAATATTCTAGCACTATTATAGCAACAACCTTATAGCAACCTAACAATTTAACATGAACATGATTCCTATAACGGAGATATCAACAAATTAATGGCAATTTTGACCAATAACGCAGGCCAAAGGTTATTCTGTATTTACATGTTTTGTCGGGGTTTTTCCATTTGCGTGAATTCCACCCATGGGAATTTCCCCATCAAGAAAATTTCTCGACTTACAGGCCACACTCTATAATTAAATAATAAACAAAAAATAATGCGACTGTAAATCTAACATGATTCTAAAAATTATAGCGCCCACATAACCGTGTTAACTCCGCGTCTTTCGATAAGCCAATAAAATCCAACCAATAACAAAGGTCAGTTAACAGTACAGCCATGATCCGTCCGTCTCTGTATCACGCTGCGGTATACGTTCCCCCACACTTATTTCTTCGGCTGCTGGATGTTGTGTATACGCTGCGGCATGGGCCGCTTCTCAGCCGAAGCCGTGGGCTTTTCGTGGTAGTGGCGCACAGCCTGGCTCGTGAATTCCTGGTCACCCTGAACACACAGGCGCAGCGCATTGTCGAGAG
This sequence comes from Epimenia babai, assembly GCA_011762755.2. Lineage (NCBI taxonomy): Eukaryota > Metazoa > Mollusca > Solenogastres > Cavibelonia > Epimeniidae > Epimenia > Epimenia babai. The sequence goes on from WURV02123321.1 coordinate 17,387, forward strand.
GCATTACCGTGACAACATGGGGATGCGGCAACCCCGAATGCTTCAACTCGTACCGAAAATATGAATTTACGTTACCGTGACAACATTAGGATGCGGCAACCCCGAATGCTTCGACTCGTAGCCACAATACAAATTTACGTTACCGTGACAACATTGGGATGCGGCAACCCCGAATGCTTCGAGTCGTAGGTACAACATAAATTTACGTTACCGTGACAACAAGGGGATGCGGCAACCCCGAATATTTCGACTCATAGCCACAATATAAATTTACTTGAGGTATAGAACCTACCATATTAAACTTATTTAAAGGGACCCTGGTTCACGCTGCTATGTGCTTTTTCACTAATTTGTGTCAACATTGCAACAGTGGTGACAAAGAAAGATTTTTCACTAAGAATTTATGTCTTATTAATAACGAAATGTTTCTGTTGAGACACCGGGCGAGGCAAAAGTGATAATCGATAAACCCCATTTGCCAATTTCATCGGCTGAATATCTGATAATCAAACAGATGAATGATGCAAACGCTAAAACCCATACGCGGCCTTCGCCAATTTCATCACCTCAACATCGGATAATCAATAAATACACAGGTGAGCGCGATTGCGTAAGGCTAGAGGCATCCATCCCCAGCTTGACGTACAAACAACCGATGATAGTCCGTCTTATAAAGGATAACGGTAACAAGTATTGAATGATTTTATAGCCTTTCTAAGATCGTTTATAGTTCATTTGCTGCGTTCACATTCCTTGATAAATCTGTATAATGATAATACGGGAGATATGTATTATGTCTTATTATGTTTTCATTAATAAAATATACATCATACTTGGAGACGAGTTTGGCTCCTAAATTTACATTACGCAGAAAAAAAATCCTTTTTTGCGACAGTTTTGGTGACAAGAAATTTGAAGCCTGTGTGGAAGCTGATAGAGACAACTTAGGCCAACTTGGCTTACATATTCTACCAAGCAAATTTGATTTCTTTTGCTATTAACATTTAGTCACTGGATCTGTAAGACGTACGTAACATTTTGAATCAGTTGAATAAGTCGCGGACCCACTTAACTAAGAACAGGGATGCGTTACCATAGTTTTTGTAGATTATTCCATCTTTCCTTGTCTTTCAGTACATCATATTCAGACGGTGCCTCAGTCGATCAACTGCCTCTCTTTGAATCTGTTCCGTTACTTCCACGCAAGCAACCACCGCATACATATCCTCCCTCACCGTATCCATGTAGCCTCTCTTTGGTCTCCCTCACTTCCTATGTGGTTGTTCTATCCTCAACATTTTCTTCCCAACGTACCCCCTCTTTACTCCTGTACACGTGACCATACCAACATCCTCTCTTTGGTCTCCCTCACTCCCTATGTGGTTGTTCCATTCTCAACATTTTCTTCCCAACGTACCCCCTCTTTACTCCTGTACACGTGACCATACCAACATCCTCTCTTGGGTCTCCCTCACCTCCTATGTGGTTGTTCTATCCTCAACATTTTCTTCCCAACGTACCCCCTCTTTACTCCTGTACACGTGACCATCCTCTCACTACCCCCACCTTGTCCCCCAAACGTCTTAAAATGCGATGACTGCCTGATGACCGTTCTGATCTATCCTCCCCCAGTCACACAAGACACGACATCATGAGCTCTGGCACCTCTAGTTCCATCACAGACTTCGTGAGTGCTGCTGTTTCAATTCTCCCCCGTGCCTAACGTGAATATCGCAACACTAGAGAAATGTAACTATTGTTAATGCCCTGTGCGTAACTTTTTCTGTAAATGACAGGGCAGATACAGTCAAACCAGCCCGAACGGCCACCTGTATTAAGCGGGCACCTGTCGTAACAGTCACTTAAAATTCCTCCCGACGAATTTCCAATGTATTTAGCACTGTATTAATTTACTTAATGTCAGACCTGGGTTAAACGGCCACCTGTCTT